>JAQQSK010006977.1:0-14177 GCA_028658325.1 Potorous gilbertii
CATTTCTCTTCCCAGTTTTTCCTCCACCTGTCTAACTTGATTTTCAAAATCCTTTTTGAGCTCCTCCATGGCCTGAGCCCATGGGATATCTATTTCATATGTTTCGGATACAGAGGCCTTGACTCCTATGTCTTTCCCTGATGTTAAGCATTGTTCTTCCTCATCAGAGAGGAAGGTTGGAATCATCTGGTCACCAAGAAAATAACCTTCTATGGTCTTATTTTTTTTCCCTTTTCTGGGCATTTTCCCAGCCAGTTACTTGACTTCTGAGAGTCCTCTCCAGCTAGGTCTAGGTCTGCCCAGCTAGTGCTTGGGGTCTGAGATTCAAATGCTGCTCCCCAGCCTCAGGGCTTTTGGCGGCAGGCCTGGTTTCTATTCAATGGGAGCTTAATTCCTGGTACTCAGGTGGAGGCAGGGCCACCTCCCAGGCTCAGTTCCTTCAGGTTGTTTATGCAGAGACCTTCTGTAATGGACCTGCTACTGAGCTCTTGCCTACTCTGGGAGCCTCTGTCCGCCCGCTGCCTCTGCTGCTGCCTCCCGAGGGGGCCTGAGTCCCGGAGACACCCCGCTCCCCTCTCAGCCCGTCTCTCTCACTGACCTGTGCGTCTATGGGTTGAGGGACCTTTGTGGCCACTGGAGATTCTGTCCCTGAAGCCTGCTCAGATCTGTTCCTTTCAGTGCCGCGCGGGCAGAGCAGGGCTCCGCTCCCGTCCAGTGCGCGATGGACCTTTAGGATCAGTTTTTCAGGGCTCTCTGGAACGGAAATCTCCTTCACTGCGTTGCTGTGCGGCTTCCACTGTTTCAGAATTTGTTGGGAGTTCTTTTTAGAGGAAATCCATGGGCTGTGGGTTTGGAGCTCGCATATGTGAGTCTTTCTACTCTGCCATCTTGGCTTCGCCCCCTCCATAACATATTATAAATAGGAAGAGTACAGAGAAACTTGGGTAGATTTTCGTTTTTCCCAGAGTGCAGGTCTGACCATATTATGCATATCCCTTTTCACTTTGATAAAATTCCAGCAGCTTCCTGTTATGTGTAGGATCAAATATAATCTCATCTGTATGAGATTTAAAGCTCTTCAGAAAATGTCCCCATCCTACTTTTCCTACTTACTACATACTCTTCCCTTCAGTGCATTTACGGTCCAGACAAATGGGCCTTCCTGATGTTCTGCACATATTCATATTGCCTGTTGCCTGTCCCCTTAAAGGACTCCCTCATCCCTTCCAATTCTTAGAATCCCTATTTTAATTTCAGACTCACCTCGTGCCACAACTTCTGCAGGAGGCCTTTTCTGGGCCTTCCCTTAAAGTCTTTTTCCACTGAAGGATACTTTGTAAATGTTTTGTATATATTAATATATGTATAAGTTGTCTCCCCCTTATAATGTTTGCTCTTTCAGGGCAAGACTGTTTTACATTGTTTCATTTTGTTTTTTGTATCTCCAGCACCTAGTGCTTTACTTTGACATATCAGAGGAACTTAACAAATGTTTGTTAACTGAGTCATTTATGAATTAATGTGCAGTAAAGTAAATGGAGCCTGGCCAGAAAACAGTGTGCACAATAGTGATAATAGTGTAAAGGAAAGTAGCATTGATGCCCATTAGAATTCTGATCACTAGAGTGACCATTCTTGACTTTAGAGATCTGACATCCTGCCCTTTTCTTGGAGAGTAGAGGATGGATTATAACTGTAGCATAAGACATATGTTATCAGACATGACCAGTTTCGTTGGTTTGATTTTTAAAAGTAATGTACCTGTTTGATATGAAGGAGGGTTTAATAGTCATGAGGAAGTGATAATGATGTAAAGGCTACGAATGTTTTGATATAATTTAAATTAAAAAAGATGGTGGCACCTAATTGTCGGTTTTGATCAGATGTTTTTATCAAAGAGACAGCGTGGTAGAATGAATAGAGAACTTGGAATTAGGAAAGCCTGGGTTTAAGTTCTACCTCTGACACATATTGTCTTTGTGACCTTGTACAAGTCACTTAACCCTTCCATGGCTTTGATAACTCTCTATAAAGGCTCTAAATTGGAGGGAAAGTGTTGATCTTCATTAGGAGTTTCCTTACCTGAGAGTTGCCTTAGTACCTCAAAAGAAAGATGAGATGCACAGTTTTAGAGACATCTCCACTCCAGATATTCACATGGCCTATATGTGCCCAGCCTGTAGTAATCTTCCAAGCTTGTATTGGTCTGATTAGCCGCAGCTGGGCACACTTACCTTGACTACAACATAGTGATGTTATTTTGGTCCTCTTTGTGTGTGAAGGACACAAACCATACCAAGGAAATCACAGGTCTACCCCTTATCCTACCGGTTTAGTCCAGTCCATCGGACCAGTTCTCTGCCTTCTTTGCTGACTCCTCATCCAGATCACACCCGCTAACCATAGTTGTCCTTCAGGCCATTGCCCTGGACCTTCTAAACTACTTCATTTGGTGATCTTATCAGCTCCTTTGGATTTTATTACTGTCCCTATCCTAATCATTCTCAAATGTACCTATCCTGCCCCAGTCTTTCTGTTGGCCTCTAATCTCCCATCTCCAACTGTCTTTCAGTTATTTCAAACTGGATATCCAGTAGACGTCTTAAACTAGACATGTTCAAAACTGAACCTATCTTTTCTTCAAACCCTCCTCCTCTCCAAATTTCAAATTACTGTTGAGGGTACCACTATCCTCCCAGTCTGTAGGGCTTGAAACCTAAGAGTTATCTTTCACTTTTCTCTCATCTTTCCATATTCAATCTTCCATATTCAATTCCAATTCAGTTGCCAAGGCCTGGAACATCTCTTGAATATATCCTCATCTTTCTTTTGACACTGCTCCTGCTCTGATACAGGCTATCATCACCTCTTATCTGGATTATTGCAGTACCTTCTGGGTGGGTTTGCTTGCCTCAAATCCCTCCCTGCTCTAAACTGTCCTCCATTCAGCTGCTAAATTTTCTTAAAGAGCTTTAAAAAGCTGATTTCTTAAAGTGCAAGTCCAATCATGTCATCCCTACTCGGTGAACTCTAATGATTCCCTATTATCTCTAGGATCAGATACAAAATATTCTGTTTGGTTTTCAAAGCCCTTCATAATCTAGCCCTTTTCTACCTTTCCAGTCTTCTTATTCTTTGACAAGTACTCTTGAATCCAGTGACACTGGTGTCCTGACTGTTCCAAGAGCAAGACACTGCATCTCTTCAATTTAAGCATTCTTTCTGGCTGTCTCCCATGCCTAGAATTATCTCCCTCTTCATCTCTGCTTCCTGGCTTCCTTGACTTCAAGTCCCAACCAAAATCCTACCTTCTACAGGAAGCCCTTCTCCAACCTGTTTTTATTCTAATACTTTCTGTTAATTATTTTCTATTTATCCTGTTTGTATCTTCTTTGTGCATACTTACTAGTTGTCTCTGCCAAGAGACCAGTTGTCTTTTGAGGGCAAGGGACTGTCTTTTGTCCATTTTTTGTATCCTGAACACTTAGCACAGTGTCCGGGCATATCGTAGGTGCTTAATAAATGTTTGTTGACTGAGTTTCTAACTCTTTCGCCTCTTGTTGGCTTTGTGCCTGTCACCCACCTTTTTCTCCAGTATCCTTTTTCTCTATCTTCTGACCAAGTTACTCTGCTTATTCTTAGATTCTCCCCCATTCCTTTGTTCATGCTCTCCTTGTCTTTTTGCTGTGTTTTTTTTAAAATCACGTCCTTCCAGAACCAGTTAAATATCTTGTGTAACCTTTAGGAAGTTTTCATAAGTACTACTCCTTTTTAATCGTATTTTGTATCCCTTGAGTACATTTGTGTTAACATGTCAATCAATTTAGGACCTCTTAAATGTTGAGGCTATGGCTTCTATTCCTTTGCTTTCTCCTTATAGTGCTTAACATAGTGCTTTGTTCATTGTAGGCACTGGAAAAATGCTTCTGAACAAGATTTGTGTTGACATTCCTCATAAGTGGTTCACCACTTCTTAAAGAAGCTGATATAGCTGACCAAGAGAATTGAACCTGACGATTAATAGCATATGAGAGAATAATGTTACCACTATGGGTTCGGCATGAAAATCCATTTGTCCTGTCAACTGAATAGAAAATCAAATGTATGTGTATGTTTATGTAATATATCATGCAATTGCTCATTGAAATCTTATGTTGCCAAGAAACTCAACTACATAACAGATAAAGATTTTCTTTAAAAGTTTTACATTTTCTTCATTCTCTCCTTCTGTTGTCAGATTTTGATTTGCACTATTTCTGGCACTGGAGCAAGTTCACCGACTACGTGCAGTGTGTGTTGACTTTTACCGGAGTGACTGGATATATCACTTACCTCTCTCTTGATTCTGCTCTGTTTGTGGAAACACTGGGGTTTCTTGCTGTATTCACGGAGGCCATGCTAGGCGTGCCACAGCTCTATCGGAACTACCAGAATAGATCCACTGAAGGAATGAGGTAGGAGAAAAGGTGATCTTGGGCTGTCACTAAACCATTGTTCTTTATATTCTCACTGGGAGATACTCTGTTTTATATCTCCTGAAAACTCCTAGGAAGTTGTGTATAGGACACATTTTATAAATCAAATTGTAGTTTACTTTTCCTGGTACTTTTAATTTCAAAGATGTTTTATCTTCTATTTTCATTAACACAGTCTAGTCCTGGGGATAGGAAAGGTAGGCAACATTGCAACATGCAGGGAATGTGTAGTCCCAACAAAGTATGTGGTCTAATACTACATCTAAAAATGCACAAATTTTTATCTCTCTCCATGGCTCATCATTAATTTTTGGTAAATCAGATCACATGATAAACGTAAAACCTCTATAGAGAATTAACATAAAAATAAGACCAAGAATCATTTTCTGATAGGCCAATGGCCAAAGGATATGGACAAATAATTCTCAAAAATATAACTAGAAAATATTAACAATTATTTGATTGATTGTTTCAATCACTAATGATAAGAGAAATACTAGACCAAGTAACTCTAAGGTTTTACTTCACCCTTAGCAAACTGACAAAGATGAAAAAATGCTCTGTATTTAAGGGACTGTGGAAAGATAGGTAGATGAAGACACTGCTAGTGGAGCTGTGAATTGTTTCATTTTGGAATTCAGTTTGGGGTTGTGCTAAAAAAAGTGACTAAAATGTTCACTTTCTGACCCAAAGATCCTGTTGCTAGGCATAGTACTCCAAGGAGGTCCTGAATACGCCAAGATATTCATAGCAGCACTTTTTGTGGGAACAAAGAATTCAAACCAAAGTTATTGTTGTTTAGTTGTTTCAATTGTGTCCAATTCTTCCTGACCCCATTTGAGTTTTGCTTGGTGAAGATGATGGTATGGTTTTCCATTTCCTTCTCTTGCTCATTTTACAGATAAGGAAACTGAGACAAACAGAGTTGACTGATTCTAGCCAGAGTCACAGCTAGTAAGTCTGAGGCTGGATTTAAACTCAGGTCTTCCTGGCACTTACTATGCCATCCTGCTGTCCCTCAAACCAAAAGTATGGATGTGAGAGAGTCATATTGTATTCTTTTAAGTAGTGACAAATATGAAGAAAGTAGAGATGAATGGGAAAATTTAGATGACCTGATTAAGAATGGTATATTGGAAAGGGCACTGACTAGGATTTGGGCTCAAATACTGCATCCTGTGAACTACCCTAGAGGAATGAGGGGAAAAAAATATGAAACTGAATGGTCTGTAATTATATCTTATGACCAAACTTGGCTTTGGAGAAGAGATTAGAAAATGTGACTCCTTCCCTTCTCTGCAGACTACAATGATAGGACATTGCATATATTGTCAGATGTGGTTGATACTTTGATTAGTTTTGCTGAACTACTTTCCTACTCCCCACCTTTTTATCCTTTATTACAACAGATGTATCATGAGATAGAGGAGGCAGGAATATATTTTAAAATGAAAGTGATGTAAAAACAAAAGACATCAATGTATATTTTTTTAATTTTGAAGCTTCCAGTAGAAACAGACAGGTATAATTTTCAAACCTCTCTTCAGATAGACATATGCCTTGAATGAGCTCTACAGATTAGATAAACTATCCTTTGAACTTCAAAACTCTCCACTTTATATCTCTACTTGGCTTTTCATCTGTAAGCAAACTTTAAGGTGTTCTTTCACTAAAGAATTTCTTCTCTAAAAGATAATTCTTCCCCTTCTCCCAATAATCTGTAGGGAATCTTTTTGCAAAATAAGAATCCTTTTGAAGTACAAATAAATATACAGTGTTACAGCTGAAACTTAGTTTAGATCATATCATCTAGTATAATGTCCCCTCAGTGTATGAATTCTTTTAGTGGTATGTCACTATTTCTAGCCATCTACTCCTTGCCTAAATGTTTTCAGTGACAGAGAATTCACTTACCAACAACCTAACACTACTTTTAGGAGAGACTGTGGCTATTGTTTACCTCACTCATGCCTGGACTCCTTCCAGAATTCTCCTTTTCCTCCTGCTCAGACATCTTGTCTGCTTGAAAAACCTCTTCCCCATAGGGTGCCTGTTCTCACTGATGACTCCCTTCTCAGAAGGAGCCCACCTATGGTTTACCTCATGCAGATAGTCTTTCCAGAATCCTTTTCTTCTTCCTTCTCACTTGTCATATTGCCATCTCATCTTTTTTGGAGTTATTTCTATAAATTTATCTCCTTGATTAGATTATAAGCTTTTGTTAGAGTAGGGATTGCTGTTATTTTTTTCTTCGGTGTATTGTTTTCTCACCCCAATATATTCAGAATGGGTACCTACTCAGTAAATACCTATGAAATGAAAGAAATCTTATTTGAGTTTCTTTCCTAATGTCTCTAGCAAATATAAATCAGGAGAATACTACATAATGGATTAATGAAATCTAGAAATCCTTCCTCCTTTCCCCCTCACAAAAAAAAATGATTAAACAAAATCTTACCTAAAATAAATTCACCCTGGAAACATGAGAAGTAAACACTTAGATAATTTGGAAACTGATCAAGAGAAAACCTTGTTTTTCAATAGGTGGGTGGCAGAGTTTTGTAATTAGCCTGATGAAGGGAGTATTGAGAATATTACATTCATCCGAAATGTCCCAACAAACCACTCAAAGTGTGTGCTGCTTTACATAGCTACAACTTAGCTTTTGTGTGTTTCTACTCAAAAGTTGTCAGAGTGAGCTTCTTTGTTCTCAGAGGGAGAGTGGGAGTGGGAAGAATACTCTGTGCGTAATTCCTTGCCCTGGAAGTCTTTGGGTTTTGTAAATGTAGTGTTAGAATAATTTTGTGGTGGATTTAGGGAACATCATGTTTGGGGATGATTTTATATTCTTAATGCCTGATTTGATGATGATAATAGAGTCACATCCCTTTGTCATGGGATGGTTATCCCAACATCTCATCTCGTGATCTTTAGCTTTTGCCATTTCTTTGTTCTTTAGCATGCTGCCAGGGGTAGAGCAGTGGATTTGAGGAGGGTGGGGTGGACCAGTGTCTGCATTTCAATCTTTCATTCTGTCTCTGCCCTCTTATGTAATAGACAATTGGGAGTTAGCTGTTTAGGGATTGAGGTTCTCCAAATAATTAATGATAAATTTATAACATAATTGCATATGCTTCATAAAGGCAGCTTTCTTGTGAAAAGACACATATATGTACCTACTTCTCTCCTTTCCCTATTCCTTCGAAAAGCTCAGTCTTAGAATCTTTGATGCAGTTGACTTTAGTTCAATGTATTTGTGTCTCAAAACAGAACAGTTTCTATGAATTTTGATACTAAGTACCCTTCATAGGAAACTGGTGACTACTTGACTCTGAAACTATTTAAAATGTCAGATTACCCTGATGGTTCATTTTTTATTTGCTAGCTAGGGTTGGGCCACCTTTCTACTGTTGCTCTATTCTATTTAATTCAGTTTAGCAAGATTTTTTTTTTTTTGGGACTGACTAGGTACCAGGTATTATGTGAGGTTCTGTAGGTAAAAAAACGACAAAAATAAGAAAGGTTTCTCTCCCTCAAGAAGTTACATTCTCTTTGGCATGACTGTTTAGTCATGAGTAATGCTGAGAATATTGGTACGCAAACACTTAAAGCAGGGGAGCAGATCATTTATTGCTTTTAACACTTCATTTTGGATGTCACCAGAGGTTGTTAACCACTGTGATTCACAGTTGCCATTTTTCAGTGATGAAAAGTTGAGTTTATGAAAAATACTAGGCATCCTTCTTCCACTGATACACTCCAAACTGTAGGCATGTTTGTTTGACTTTAATCATTTAGGTGGTTTTTCTTTTCATTTAATAAGCATGATATTAAGTATGATTAGAAAGGAATTTTATTGCTAGAATAGTTATCTTAAATTACTTACCAGTTCTGTTCAGCATCTGGAGACTCAAAACAAACTACATTAAGATGGTTCCAAACAATTCAGAATCCCAGGCAAGAAATCTGTCTAGATTTTTTCAGTGGTGGCACTGATTTGAAGAAAACTGCTGCAGTCAGTAGAGGCCAAAGCTCATCTTTGTCAAGGAAATGATTGCTTAATTTAATCAGCATTAAGCCCAGGATCCTATTAAGATACTGTTTATCCTTGTTACAAAAAAATTAATAATAATTCACTGCTATCGCAGAGAATTAGGCTTTGATAATGATGTAACTCATTTAAAATTTTCCTTAAAAATACTCATGTTGAAGTAAACTTTGGGACTCATTGGTCAAAGACTTCTGTGCAGATTTACAATGCCATGCATCCACTGTGAAGTTCTTATCAAAGGACTTCTCTCTTTAGAAGACTAGCATTGTGAGAACAGTAGAGTTCATCTGCTTGACAAAAATCTTGAATCATATATTAATTAAACACCAGAGGGTGCTAATTAATCAATATAATATAATTTATAGCAAGCAATAATTATAATTTACTCTGGGTACCCCAGCTGTTTTATTCTCATTTTATTCACATTCCATTTAGATGACAGGAATATTGGTAGGTCTAGTTGGTCCCAGAATGATTTAGGAATGGCAATCCCATTTCCAATGCTGATTATAAAAAACAAATGAAAGCAATGGAACTCTTTTATCAGATTGTCATTCTGGTTTGTGGCTTATGTTATATCTGCCTTTAGTGACTGTGGTTATTGGGAAAGACATGAAATGACCCATAGCATAACCCATTACAGAGGGGATTTATGTGGAAATTGACAAAACTTATTTCTATAGCAGGAACATTGTCTATTATAAGCAATGATTGGTTCTTTTTTTGAATCTTTTGGGGTAGGAGGAATTTGGTAATGGGAGGGAAAGGAGATATGTTAAAAAAAAAAAGGGAGCATATTTATGTTTTTATCTTTTTGGAAGAAATCTATTCTGGGGCACCTCCATGCTATTATGACATATAAAGTGTATTCAAAGAGTATGCCAGTGAATTATATACAAGTCTCCTATCAAGTTGAAATGTCTTGAATATTTGCCTGACAATGTAGAGTACAGTGTGTTGGTCAGCAAAGGGACTAACAAGACTGAGTTGGAGAGGTTTATCCCCAGCTTGGTCACAGGGGTGGTGAATTTGAGGTCTTATCAACTCTTGAAAAGCATTTACTGACTTATAAAATTACTGTGATTAGTATTTATGGAGAGAGTGCCCAGAGTGAAGAAATTCCAGCTATCACAAAGGACTGAAATAATTTTTTCGTCGCTTAGTTACTCTTGTCTGGCTATATTCTCTTCCTCTCTCTTCAGTGACATCAGAATTTTTTCACTTCTCAAGTTTAACTTAGTATAAGTTAAATCATGTTAAATCTCCTTCTATGTCACTTTCTTTGGCTCCTCATCCTTCCTGATCCCTTAGAGTGGGTTTCTAAAGGTTCTGTCCAGTGTAACCAAGGCAATATTTACAGCACCAACAGCAGTGGTGACTATGAATAGTTCAGAATAGCTAAATATAACAGACACACCATATAAAAGGTACCAGAAAAACATTTATTTAAACACCAGAAAGGTGAATCCCAATACTAGAAAGCCAGATCCATCATAGTAACCAAGAAGTCAGTAGACATTATCACTGCAAGGGATACTTCCATTCCCAAGCCTTCCTCCATCACTCCCCCCACCCACTCTCCCACCTTCCCAGAAACAAACACTCACAAGCCTATCTGTCTGCCTGCCTGTGTCCTCTCTGTCTCTCTGATCAAACTGCGCTCACTCATTTCTTCCCAGCTCTGCTCCACCCTTCCTCTTCAGCAAACTCCTCCCACCACATGTGACTTAGTCTTTCATGTGATTTAAGCAGGTCACATGGACTTATTAATGGATGGGAAAGATCTTCAAATTCAGCAAAAATACATTAACAATATAAGCCCTCTTTTGATAAACTTCTCCTTCAAGATATTTTGTCCACTCCGAAGGCTTCAATGATCATTTCAGTGAGATGACTTCTGAATTTATAGCTGCAATTCTGATTTTGTCCTTGAGTTCCATATATACATATATAACTTCCTTACTGCATAGCTTCACTGGGATTTCTCACTAGTGCCTCAAACTCAACAATTCAAAATGGAAAATATTTAACCTCTTCTTCCTCTTGGCTTTTCTATTTTAATTTACTTGTACTCAAAACTTTGATTAATCTTTGTCTCTTTCCTTGTCATTCATTCCTCACATCCAGTCAATTGCCAAGCTTCATCAATTCCACCTTTGCAGTATGTTCACATGTGTGTGTGTGTGTGTATGTATGTATATATTCCCCTCTTTCTATTCCCTCTCCCACTAACAATGGTGCAGACTCTTGTTATCTCTTATTTGTACTATTGCTGTAGCTTCCTAACTGGTTTTCTTGCTTTTCATTCTTTTTCTTTTCTTCTCCTAGCCTTCACGCCACTGTTAGACTAATTTTCAGTTTTAAAGAAATTGCTAACAATTAGTTATTAGCAAATATTTAATAAGTGCCTTCTATGTTCAAGGCATATTAAGTCCTGGGGAAACAGCCCTAAAAATCAAGCAGTGTCTGCCCTCAAGAAGCTTATAGTTTACTGGGAGATATAGCAAATACAGAGATACATAAATATCAGATAACTTGAGGCAGGAGTGAATACTAACTTTTGAGGGATATAAAGACATGATTGTGCCACTGTTTTGTTCACAACCTTCCAGTGGCTCCATACATTCTTACCAAATAAAACGTAAACTTTCAGTTTTGATATATAAAGTCCATAGTCTCTTTGCATGCCTTCCTTTCAGGCTTCACATGATACTCCATTCCTAGGGAAAGCTAGGTGGTACAGTGGATAGAGTGCAGGACCTGGAGTCAGGAAGACCTGATTCATGCCTCAGACACTTAATAGCTCTGTGATCCTGGGCAAGTGACAACTTTTCGTTGCTTCAGTTTCCTTATCTATAAAATGGGGATAATGACAACACCTGCCTCCTAGGGTTGTTAGGATCAAATGAAATGACTCTAAAGTATTTAGCACAGTGTTTGGCACATGATAGATGCTATATAAATGTTAGTTACTATTCTTATAATTTATGCTGTAGATGCTGTAGAATGTATTCTTCTATACACATTTCAAGTTTTTCTGCTTCCCTGTGTTTGTTCACAGTACTCCATAAGCCTGGAATGCCTTCTCCGTAATTCCCTTTATAGCTCCTACCTTTTGAAATCATACCTCTCCCAGTTTAACTCACTCAGTTTGAATGACACTTCCACCATTTCCTCATTCTTCCTGAGTTGGAAATATTTGAGTAACTTTGTGTGTACTTCTCATGCACTTAGCATGCTTTATTTTGTATGAGAGTTTTTAAGGTGCATATCACCCTCTGTTTGTAGGGCAGGTAGGTCACAAAGTGGATAGAGTGCTGGTCTTTGGAGGCAGGAAGGCGTGTTTTTCTGAGTTCAAATCTAGCTTGAGACACTACCAGTGTGACCCTGGGCAAATTGCTTAACCTCAATTGCTTCAGTTTACTCCTCTGTAAAATGAGCTGGAGAAGGGAATGGCAAATCACTCCAGTATTGGGGGGATTTAATTCTATTAAATTTTAATTTAATCATTTTTGGATAGATGCTTGTTCTGCATTTGAGAATGAGAATGTCATAGTTTAAAAGGAGGTCATCGTAAGTCTTCTTGGTTTTTATGTAATGTGGTTCTAAATTATCCTGTTCATCTCCTTTGAAAAGGTAATAAAACAAAAGTGAAGATACCAAGAGGATGCAATTGTATTAAGAAATAAAATTAATTGAGTACACCAGGCCTGCACAACCTGTGGCCCATGGGCTGCTTATGGCTCACAGTTATGCCAAAAAATTTTGGGTGGCCTGTGAAAGATGTAAAGAACTTGTGCGGGCCACTCGAAATCCTTTGGTGTGCCATAAGCAGCCCACAAGATGAAGGTTGTGCTGGCCTGGTGTACATCATTACCTAAGCAGATTGAGAAGTTTATTTAAACCATACTCTTGCTTTTAAAACTTAGCTAATAAGGAAACTTTGCCTAGAGGTGCCTAGCCATTAGTTAAGAAATGTGGATGAGAGTGAGTTATATGAGACATATACCTTGAGGGAGAGGGCTCTCCATTTCCCTCTCCTGAACTCTCCAAAGACATCTTATTTGTTTTGAAAATGAAAACCACCAATATGACTTGGTGAGAGTGCAGTCATTGATGCCTGCAGCATCTCTCCTGTGCTTTTTCCATTTAAATGGCAGAAGAGACATCAGCTTCAGGAGCAGCATTGCAGTCCTAAAGAGAAGAAAGAGCAAGCATTTGTGTTTTTCATCTTTATTTCACTTTAGATGTGGTACTTCCTAGGCCAGTATGTGTTTGCAGTTTGATTGTAGGTAGAGTAAATCAAAGAATGTTAGAATTGGGTCCAGTCTCTTCCTTTTTTCGATGAGAGAACCGGGACTACAAGCAAATGCATGGTCACACATTTAGTTCTAATACCTAATGCAGGAAGAAGCACTTGCTAACTGGAAACCTCTCAACTAATTATTCTTGTTGAAGAGTTGACAAGTTAATTTGTTTCTTCACTGTTGAAGATGTGTAATTTCTTTCTCTAAATCCTAGCACCTTGAAAAAAACTTTGATTGCTCCCCCTCCCCCCTTAGTTATACTCTGGTGACAGAGCTCGAGGTAGGTCTCTAGTTCAGTGTTCTTTCTACCGTACCATGTTACTTTTATTCACTATGAAATACTGAGGTATACATTTGAGAATCATAATGGTGTGGTAGGTGGTAATTTGTGCTCCTGCTGCATATTCAGATTATTTGATGGCTATATATAAGTAATTCTTGCCACCTGATAGATAAATTTTGCAGGATAGGGGAGTTGCTGACACTTGACTTGTATTCATCAGTTCTTTGCCTGAAGTTCTTTAATTTACAGATCCAGGTAGTCACCAGGTTATGAGTGGTCTGTGTTCTGAATATTGCCTTCTTATCTGATTTAGAACTTGAAATGTGCGTGTGGAACAAATCTCCTTCATTTATTTCTCACCATATGTTAATTTCACACCTCCATTCATCTGTTCGGGATATGTACTTCCCAGCACTTCTGAGTTGGAGAAAAAGAATATTTGTGTCCAGTGTGGGGATAGGAGTGGAGAAGTGTAAACCCAGGCAGTGATGGGGATAGGAGTGGAGAATTGTAAACCCAGGCAGTGATGGGGATAGGAGTGGAGAAGTGTAAACCCAGGCAGTGATGGGGATAGGAGTGGAGAAGTGTAAACCCAGGCAGTGATGGGGATAGGAGTGGAGAAGTGTAAACCCAGGCAGTGATGGGAATAGGAGTGGAGAAGTGTAAACCCAGGCAGTGATGGGGATGGGAGCGGAGAAGTGTAAACCCAGACAGCGATGGGGGTGGGAGTGGAGAAGTGTAAACCCAGACAGCAATGGGGATGGGAGTGGAGAAGTGTACAGTGATGGGGATAGGAGTGGAGAAGTGTAAACCCAGACAGCGATGGGGATAGGAGTGGAGAAGTGTAAACCCAGGCAGCGATGGGGATGGGAGCGGAGAAGTGTAAACCCAGACAGCGATGGGGATGGGAGCGGAGAAGTGTAAACCCGGACAGCGATGGGGATGGGAGCGGAGAAGTGTGAACCCGGACAGCGATGGGGGTGGGAGCGGAGAAGTGTGAACCCGGACAGCGATGGGGGTGGGAGCGGAGAAGTGTGAACCCGGACAGCGATGGGGGTGGG
>JAQQSK010006979.1:0-14176 GCA_028658325.1 Potorous gilbertii
GGACAAATGGGGAGAAAATTTTGGAACCCAAAATCTTGTGAAAATGAATGTAAAAAGTTAAATAAATTTATTTAAAAAAAAAAACAATAACATGACAAGGAAAACAACTTTAAAGACTTGAAAACTCTGATCCATGCAATGCTCAGCTATGACTCTGAGGTACCCATGATGAAGCATTTGCTTCCCACCTTTTAATATCCAAGATGGTGGGAGTAAGACATATATTTTCAGACACAACCAATATAAGAGTTAACTGCTTGATTATGAATATTTGTTACAAAGGCTTGCCTCCTGTTTTCCAACAGAAAATCAAAAGCCAAAAAAAAAAAATTTTAGAGAAAAAAGAGGGTCATTAAGGCAGCTTCAAAGAAGGTATCCATAAGATACAAGGTCAGAAAGAAGCCAGACAGCTTGGAAAACTACAGTTTGAACTTTTAAAAAGAGAAGTTACATATAATACTGATTTCACATAGAACCCTCATATTTGGTTCTGCTAAGATGTATATGAAAAATACTCAATTTTATTTGGTGCAGAGTACCCATCTTACAAACGTCTTCCATCTTTTCATAGCTACATATTCTAGTTCTACTGGAGTCTTCAGGTTACTGATAACTTCTCAACTCCACACAGCACTTGTTTTATTGTAGAGCTTCATATATTCCTATTTCCTGGCCCTAATAAATATTTCTGGGACTTAAAGGTGAGTCTGCTTTATTATTTTTAGACTCAGAATATTTATAAAGTGCTATGTAACCCTTAAAGCAACATGAAAAACTGCTAGCGATGGACTGCTCTTACTAGTTTGTTCTGGATTCAATTCCTTGGAATGTACCAACCGTCCTCTGAGGATGCCGGACCAGGGCGTCTGGAGAGGCTGCCTGTCAACCTCTCTGTCCATTTCACCTTCACTGGCTCCCCTCCCCCCAGGCACTAATAGTAACAATGAAATTGATAGTTCATTTTAGAAACACCCCAGACACGGGTTACTTCAATGTTCTCATTTTCTCAAGTTTTATTGCCTTTTAAGAAAAGTTTTGTAAAATATAAATACAAAGGCAGAAGAATTTACTTACAAAGTTAAAACACAGATTTCCAACATAAACACACAATTCAGAAAATTTTAGTTTCTGTACATCTCCAAGCAACCGCAACATATTATGTTAGTTTTTTCCCAATATTTTACAAGGTACAGAAAAAATAGCTCAAAGTCTTCTTTAAATAAGAGCATAAAATGTTTAAACATATATAAACAATCCGGCTGGATGCGTGAAAACTAATTTCACAGCTTTTAAATTAGGATATAAAAGTTCATACAATTAGTTGCTGTGTATGGATATGGTTTTAATTTATATTACAAACTACTGGATTACATCCAATAGCATTTACCTGGCCAAAGCAGGCAATTCTGTAAACAAAACATAAAAAATAATATCATGAAGTGCCTTTTTTTTTTTTTTATCAAATTCATTCTCCCAAACAGGCCACATGACTTCGATCATGTCACTTATAAAAATTACGGTTTGTGTCATCAGTGCTTTGTATGAAACAAAGTCAATGTGTGAATATTTTTCTTTAAAAAAAAAAAAAAAGTGTTCCAAGTAAAAACAAAACTTATTCCAAAGCATGTGTGCATTTAAAAGTAAAGAAACATTATATAACAATTTTCATAAAAACTGATTAAAGTTTAAAAAAAAATTCTTCCAAAGTCCTTCCAACTGGAATTCATTTCTTATATAAAGGAAAGATATTTTCATATGTAATAGTGTCCTTTCTTTACAGAAACAATTGTAATATAACACATATACATAAAGCAAAAGAATTAACAATATATGTACTGTACATTAAGCGACCTGTGGGTTTCACCAATGAACCTCAGGGAGGTCTTCATCTGGATGTAGCCATTCTATTGAAGACCCAAGCAGATTCTGAAGTTCAGCTGTAAATTCTACTAAGTCCAACAATTCTTTGCTTTCAGGATTGAAGACTTCAAGGTCTTTGGGGCATGAAAACAACTGACTCAGAGATGTCTGTTTGTAAAACTCAGCCTCGGCGATGGTGACAATTTCCACATTTGGAAAATTGCACCGGAATATTCGAGATGACATCTTCAATTTCTTGACCACATCTGAGAGCAATAACCAGTTTCGGGGCCTACGGAAAAAGAAGACCAGTGCTTGAAGTTACTGACAAAATTAAAAGTGGTTTTAAATAACAGGCAACTATTTAATATGTCAGGTAGCCAACTCAAACTGGGTCGGGAAAGTCACTCGCTTTTACAAGTCACATTATTTAGCTATCTACCTTACACCAGGTTGGTGATCCCTGACTCTCAGCTCATGGTACCCTACAAATACTCCTCAAGCTGACAAAAAGATAAAAGAATCTGTCAACCAGCACCCTAACCTTAATGTAATAAGGATGACTGGTGAGACCACTCATGCCTTCCATGTCAGTATCACTTCTGTATTCACGTCAATCGGCTCATTTGATCGACCTTAATAAGGCTAAGAAATATATCTCTGATATTACAAATGAGGAAACTGTGTCTCAGAGGAGAGAAGTGACCTGCCCAAAGTCCTCCAACCAAACTCAGGAGTTTTGTTTCCAAGTTCAATGCTTGTTGTATCAGAGAATTCTCCTAAAAGCCTCGACTGGGAATCCTTTGTGAAAACAGACTAACTCTGTAGGACAGGTATCAAAGGGAAGGAGCTAATTATGCAGATGAACAAATATTCCAGGGTTTTTATTTTAGAGGAAACCTGTATTGCTGCTTCTTTTTAAGAGTCAGGTGAAGATCTAAGGAGTGTAGGAGGAGAAACAGGGGCTGCCCTGTGGCATCATGAGAAAGCCTGCTACCTCTCTTGCACCTTGTAAAGAGGTGATGTTCCTCAGACAATTTAAATGACATTATAGCTTTAATGGCGCTGGATTTGGGACGTTCATTTCCCTTTTACCACTTATCTTCAATGACCATTTTAATCCCCAGTCACTGCTCACCCCCCACCTCAGAAAACAACCAAGAAAATCCCACCTCCCAAAAAAACCCCAAACCACCAACAATAAAGATCCGCCTTCTGGCCAGGCCTGGAGGAAGAGCTTGTTTTATACCAAAGATAGCGCTTCAGTTCAGAAGGCACATGCTGACCCTGTGGCTGTGAGGAAAGTCACTTAACCTGGTAGTCTCCCAAGAAACTCCTCAGGCTTCTCAGTGGCAAAGCAGCTGGCTTTCCGCATCTGTTACTAAGAGTTCCCTACACCAAGGCAGCTACGTTGGCACCAAAAAAATATTCAATGGCATGTTCTGAAGCAAAAAACTGTCCCCAAGAGATCTACTGCTACAATTCACACCAGCATCAACCATATAAATGTGCCATTTATTTCATTCTACATTCATATTTATAATATTATGGCAATTGTGGACAAATTTTTTCTACAACTGTCCAGATGAATTTTCCTTCCTAAGGGGTTTCAAAACATGAGACAGACCAGTCAAAGAGGATAGTCTACTCCCTCAACCATGCTGAAGTGTTACAAGACACTGCAGTTGGAGGCAGGCCTAAAGGAATGATGAGCTGATGAGGATATAAGCAAGTATCCCTGTTTGTGGATCTAAAAACCCCTACAATTTCCTGAGGTAACAATGGATCCTTCTTGGATGCTTCTTTTCCATAAACACTGCTGTCACCTATATGACTCTGGACGTAGTTGGGTTTTTTTGGAAGTGAGGGTAAGGTTTGACATCTACTGTGAAGTTAACTAATTTGTACAATAAGTGAGGGAAGCTACAACAGATGAAAAAGGAACAAGTTCATCTTCAGTCTTGTTAGTTAACTAGGTCACCTGTTAGCTATAATCACCAACATGCTAATGGGAGACTATACAGTCATTCCTCCCAAAGATTCTTTTGGAGATGTGGTCCACATGTAAGTTACATCTCTTTTAGCTTGCATCATAAATAATAGTTGAAACACTGGCTTTTTACTCAGGATTTTGGGCCTGCAGTTATGACAAGCCTCTTGAAAGAGAACAGGTAGTTTTTGGTACCCTCTAGGTGTGTGGGGAGGAGAGGGGTAAGGAGGAGGCAAAAACAGCTCTTGGAAAAGTTATTTTGCAACTTCTACCTTGGAAAGAGGAGTTCCCTAAAATGAGGATTGGATTGCTTAGCATAGAGGAGACACTGCTCTGCTAGGCAGGGAAACCCATCACAAAGCAGATCCAGGGGTTTACGCCGCACAGGTTGAGGCTACCTCACTTCTTAAACTTTACACCCTGCAGATTTTTCAGTCTTCCATGGGACAGTAAGGACTTCCTTCACTTCCAGTCTAGCTGTGTCAGGTCCCTGGAGGACTTGGAATCATCAGGCCTGGGCTGAATGCTTGCTTTATATACTTAAGAGCTGTCTGATCCTAGACGCAAAAATCTCCCTGAGTCTCAAATTTGCTCACCTGTGGAATGGGAATAATACTCGTATATGTGCACCACCAGCTCTGAGGGAAGAGCCCCAGTATTTGCCTTAGGGAACTATATTCATGTTGGAGAACATGCGCTCTGAATGTTTCACAGAGTGGTGTGCTCTCCTCCTGATCTCCTCCCATTTCAAACTCACTGAATGAAGTCCAATTCATAAAGCAAATAAAATAGAGGAACTTTTGTTTCCTTTCCAAAGGGGTTTCGTTAAGTAACAAGTTCCCTTAGTAAATTTATGAGCAACTTTTCTGGAGAATATCTACTGCACAAAGAGAGGTACACCAGTATTTAATACTCCACTCACCTACCCCACTTGTTTTTAAAGATCTCCGTCTAACTCCTGCCACCACAAGCCTTTTTCAATCATTTTTCAATCAAGGAATGTCAATACTTACCCCTGAGAGAGAGATACTTGGATATTATAACATGGCAAGAGAGGTCCCTCTGAAAATTCAAACTCAAACACATCACTGAAGACATCTTCATCATCATCATCTTCTGGGCCAGGGGGATTGGCCAGTACATCAAATCCAGATTCATCACTTGGATCTTTTGTTAAGAAGGAGGGGAAGGGGGATGGCAGGAGAGAGACAGAGAACAGGGAGAAAAAAGAATCTATAAGCCACAGGAAAGTTTTACATGTAGCCCAGTAAGTGACAGTAAATAAAATCAGAGCCTTTCCCTTCCCCAGCACTGCTTGGTAGAATAAAAGGGGATGAGATGGGAGTGTAGAGGGGGTGGGGAAGAGGTTGTGGATAAGCAAGGAATGTTTTGAAACTCTCTTAGATCAGATAAAAATAAAAGAATAACATTTGCTCACCACACACAGAGCTGCCATAGAAATCCCAGCAGACACCAGGGTCGTCCCCACTTCGACCTTGCAGGTCAGTTAAATACTCTAGGGAGAAAAGGAAAAAATAAAACAAAACCACGCTGATGAGATTTAGTAGAATGGGGTATCACGCAGAGTCCAAGCAGCCTGGCTTGTCTCTTCCTGTCTACATCCACAGGACAGACTTTCAGACTATCCGTGCACATACACATGCACAGCCTGCACGTTTGCACCCATGTACAGCCTTTTCTGTGCACTTTTATTCCATGAAAGACATGCCAATTAATCCTTAGTTCAGCAGCTCCCCCCCAACCGACTTGTAACTTTGCTTGAACTGTGAAAAAGCAGAATTTCAGAAAACGTAATTCTACATATTTTTTTCTAGAAGCAGATTAAGGGCTCACGCAATCCCATTCTTTTTTATTGGTAAGCATGGAAACAGGAGACCTGCCAACTCTGAGTCTGTTAGTTAAGCTAATCGGAACAGTAACAAAGTTGGCTATCTATCCACCAAAGAGTTTTAAAACTGATTTTAGATCTCAACTTTAAGGATCTTTTAAAGCGTGCATCAGGTACCAAGGCAACAACTGAGGAGCCTTCACTCTAGAGGTACTTGTTTTCAACACAAAGGGTTTTCAATTCTCAATGTTAAAATTGTCTAAAATGTAAGTACTCTATATATGCTGTTCTGTGCACAATTAAAATTGGGATTTATTAAAAATAATAAACCAGGTGCAAATCAGCTAGTAAACACTTATTAAGGACCCACTACATCCCAGGCACTTTGTTATGTAAAAATCTCTACAATACAAAAAAAGAAAAAATCCTTTTTGGTGTCTTAGTAATATCTTCTCATAGAATCAGAAAAAGAATATGGAAACTATTCCCACATTGAGTTGTCAAGACTCATAAAATATGCTACACTAGAATTCCCAAATAAGATTTTGTATTCTTAAAAATTAAGTTTAAGTTCTGAAAACTTTTCTTTCCTCCCAGTTGCCCTCCATTCAAAAACTGTGTTATCAAATATCCACAATCTGGTATGCTTTATTTAGATAGAAGATTCTAGTAATGTTCCTTGCCAAACATCACAGAATTACCAACCTGTTAGAAATACCTCCATTAGTTCACTGTGTGTCATTTTCACGATGGTTCTACCTGAGTACGTGGCAAGGGTTGGATCAGCACCGTAAGAAAGAAGGAGGCGAACTATTTCCAAATGATCATTTTCTACTGCATCATGGATAGGCCTAGGAAAGACAGCATTTGGTGTTCAGCTTGATGAATATTGCCCTTCTTTGGATTCATTGTTCCACTTTAAGGGATTAAAAAAACACTCCTCATTCTCTATCATTTATAATTGCAGGTCTGACCTTTAGCCACATTCCTCATTTGGGGCCCAACAATCTCTCATGAAAAAAGGTTAAGTGATTTTAAAAATGGGTGCAGGCAGGATACTGTAGAAACCAAATTATTGATATATCTGTCATGGTTATAAACAAAACCCCAAACAACTCAACATTCTACAATTAACTGTAGTTACTTTTTAGAGGAAAATGGAGTTTAAAATGATATTAATTAGTTAAGTTATTTGAGAATTCATTAGCAAAGAAACCAGGGGAAGGAATATGGAAGAAACAGAAAGTAGGAAGAATGTCAAGCTTAAAAACCAAGATTTTGCATAACATAAAAGGAAATAGCTCAGTGAGGCTAGAGGCCAAGAGATAGATACAGCTTCTTACATACTTGCCTGCTTCTATCAATCACCAGCCAGGATGAACTGGTTTGGAAAGAGGCTCTAATTTAGCGGAATCTGGGCTTCATGTGGCTACCTATAAAAACCTTAAAAGGTTGGAAAGGAGACACCTAGCTCACGACAAGCCACAAGGAAATCAAGAATCCAGCGTTCTATTCTAGAGGTAGATCTTAGAAGAAGTACACATCAGAATGTAAACCTGAACACCTCTGACCTAATGACTTCTGACAATCAACTAACAAGCATTAAGCATGTGTCTATAAAATGTAAATCTCTGTTCTCAATGGGCTTACATTCTCCTGAACAAAATGACAGGTATACAGACATACATAAAGCAAATATGAAAATTAAGCATATTCCCGGTAATGGGCACCAGCAGCTGGGGAAAGGTTTTATAGACTGATGTGAGGAGGAAGTCTGTTTGCTACCCAGGGGACTGACAGTCTGTGCAGAGGCTGAGAGGAGATGGAATGGGATGTGTGAGGAACAGTAAGGAGGAGAACCTGACATACAAAGAACTTTCATAGGGTTCCCTCTGAAATATATTTTTCTTCTTGACCATTAATAAGATCCTGATGAGGAGGTAAATGTGCTAAAGCAAGATTTTCAATCTATATTTTGTAGAGAATACAGAGGTTTTGTAGTCAGTCCATAATGCAAAGATACGACTGAAAATGGTCACAAGAAAATGTTAAGTTTTAAATTACCACTATTTTGCATTTAAAATTATTCAATGATCTTCAAAAAACAATTTTTTTGCATGTTCCTAAGGCACAATCAACTCATTAACTTTTAAAAATATACATGAACAAGTCTATGCACATAGAACGACTGATTGTAAAAATGAAAGAAATCTTGGAAACAATTTAGTCCAACTGGCTCATTTTATAGTTAAGGAAACTAAAGCTGAGTTGGATGACTTGTTTAAGGTCACAAAGAAGGCTAAGTAGCAGAACAAAGGTGAGAGGTCAAGTCCACCAACTTCCAAGTCCAGTGTTGTTTCCACGACATTTTTAAGGCTCTAAGAGCAAATTATCTGGAGCTGGGCAAAAATGACAGTACTCTGAAAGACACAGCTTGAGACACGGTTTTAAAACTGACCTGTGTCTGTATATTCATAAGACTTACCGGAACTGGAAGAACCTGAGCAGGGATTAGTATGCATCGCCCTCCAGTAACCCCTAAGGAGCAAGACCTGGGTACAATATGAGAAATTCTGCCAATCTAGTTGAATGATGAGGACAGGGAGCACTGTTGGCTGCTATGATATAGGATGGTACTTGGGATACTCAAATTAAAATGAACAAGTAAGAAGATAGGGCTCACTCAAGATTCGTGAATCTCTTCTGTGTACACTTGTATAGTAATCCATGTGTATGTATATACATACAAGTACAATACAGTCCCACACAGATCTGTCCCCAGGCAAAAAAGTGAGGGAGGAAGAGTATGGGAAATCACTGCCAGAATATGGGGCAGGGGGCACACTGACCTAGGGACGAGAAAAGGCCAAGAAAACCATTGGGAAACATGAAACATTAGGTAAGAACCAAACAGTGAGGAACACGCAATGACAACAAGCTAAACAGATAAGTAAAGATCTGAAGTCTTTGGGGAAGCAAGGGGCCAGGACAAAGCCTCCCCGACCACCAGCCTCCCTGCTCAGACAGGCATTCGACAAGGCAAAAGAGGAAGCGACAATGAGACATTTCCCCTCCACAACAATGAATGCTGCTGTGGAGAGACCCCTGAGCCTATGTTGGAAGCCGGCTGCATGACCCTGGGCAAGTCACCTGACTTCTCTGAGCCTTAGTTTCCTATAAAACATAGGAATTGATTAAGGTTTATACTGACTAACAGAGTTGTCAATAAATTACTTTGTAAACCTTAAGGTGGTGTGTGAGCTAATCAATCTGGAGATGCAAGGCATCTTACAGGCCATTTGGTTTGTTTTTGCCAGTTTCCTTTTTGTCTTGTAATCGCTAATCATATCCATTTCTATTAACACATTTTGTTTTGACATCACCTACATTTACTATTGTCATTGCCTCAAAGTCATTCCTTCAAACAAAATTCAGCAAAAGTAACCAGCGGAGAACAAAAGGTCTGATGCAGTGTTCTAGACCCATCTCTGCGAAGAAGTAGGGAGGCGCTAGCTACCGAATGCCTAGGCTTTACAAAAGCAGATTCCTACGGGTCTGGGAGGGGGTCCTACTCACTGTCAGGAAGTCAGATCAGATGACTTTTCAAAATGTGCTCTCATGCCCACGACAAGCTCGCCAAGGCAAGTCAGCAAGTTCCTTCTTGAGGGACAGGCCATGCTCCTAATTGTCATAATCGAGATGGGACCTGAATGCTCACTAAGGCTCCGAGAAACAGAAAATTCTTGGGGAAATAGGGAGGGAGCAGAGGAAATGTCCTGAATATCGCACTAAGACTGATTCCAATTTGGCAGCTTCCTGAAACATAAACTACTAAATTCTTGTTTTTGTCAGGGCTTACGACAGTGGTTATGTTTTCCAGCTGAGCACCAGGAAGTTGTCTTGTGACAATACTGCTCCTGTGCATGTGCTGATTATTAATGTATCTTCCCTAGCCTACGGGTCACATGTGAACTGAATGAATGTACTCTGCAAGAGGCTTTCCCCTTTTATCAAGTTTAGGAAAATAATGTGAAATGTTTAAACTGAACTATTTAGGTCCTATCCCTAAATTGAACTATTCAGATCATTTCAGTAGGGTTACATGACATGCCTACAGGGCTGCTGACATCACAAAGTTTTGGCTTGGGGTATTTGTTAAAGGCATGCTGTCAGCTGTTGATCCTACTCTGCTGACAGACTATGAAAAGACCCCAGCACACTTTACATTTTCTTCCCGTCCTTGCCCCCATTTTACTTGTGTTTTTATTCTTTTAATAACCTAGCTACTTTCATAGATTCTAAAAACTATGAAACAGCTGCATCCATTCTGCCCCCATCCTCTGATGTGCCCCTCCTCTATTTGTTGAAGTTTGTCAAGTCTTACAAACATGAACTTTCACTCTAAGTAATTTCATTTGAAACACATCTTTAAAAAAAAAGAAAGAGTATACCAGGTACGTTTACAAATATAAGACAAAATATATCAGTCTTAAATTTAAGTTACAATCAATCTCTATACCCAAGACAATTAAAACTTGAGAAGGAAGATTAAGCCATTAGTAGCTCTCAGCATATCCCACAACATTTACTAGTACTAGTAAGGTATATCTACAAGCATGTGTCAAACACACAACCCTAACACTGCGCAGTAACTGGGAATGAAAGAATTAAAAGGAAGTGGAATGATTCAACTCCCAAGTCCTAGAGAGCTGTCCAAGGCACAAAAGGGTTAAGTGGCATAAGAAGCTATCACAGGCGGACAGAACTCAGCTTTTCCTGACTTTATCCATGCTATCCCCCATGACATGCTATTAATTCAAGGCTCTCCAAAAAAGTGATAAAATTTAAAGAGGATGCAATCAAAAGCACACTTATATAAGTTTAACTAAGGCATTTCTGAAAATGACAAAAGTCCACTGACTTTCTAGAGAAGTAAAGGAAAAGGATGGAAAGTAATCTAATTTTAGCAAATCAAACAAGCTACTTCATCTCCAACAACAAGAAAACAACACAAAGGCAGGTAGGTACGTCAGGATCATATCATATCTCAATTGGCCGAAAAGAAGAAAATATGAGAAAAGACCCATTTTAAAACCAAGACCAATCCTATAAGAGACACTGACTTTATACACAGATCAATCACAGTTGAGCATTTTTCGGCAGAGATCGGAGGGGGAATGTCACTGAAGAACTTTTATATACTCCTTGACTGTCGAGTTTATAGAGAGGAAGGAAAGACATCCAAGTCAAACACTGAAAAGAAACCAACAATCTGAATGCTTTAGAAGCCAATTCATAATAAGCATTTCTGAAGGAATATGACTTTTCCACAATGGTTTTAGTTTTAGGAGACTTAGTGATTTAACATGTTACTAAGCTGCCCCGCTAAGTTTTCTGTGTTAATCATCTGTTCACTCTAGGAACCTAGAAAAGTAACCCTTAACTTTTGGAGAAACAAATCCCTTTACCTCCCTCTTGCATCCCAGACACATCTTCCCTCCCACAGCCTCCCTCGGCTACACTCAGGATTTCACAGCCTGCAAACACCACTGACCTGGTTCCGTCCTGAGCGCTGCAGTTGACATCTGCTCCATACTCGAGGAGATGCCGAACGATGCTCAGCCACCCCCTGGCACAGGCTTCGTGCAGGGCGCAGTAGCCTGCATTATCCCGGTGGTTCACATCACAGACCTTGTTTTCCAAACAGTACAAGACCACTTCCTGGGAAGAGAGAACAGAGCTATTGGTGGCGAGGTACTACAACAGGTAAGCAGTAGTGTTACAAAAGTGCTATCAATAGTATCAGATCTAAGGCCTGTGGTCCAGAGTACAGCAAATAAAAGAAGGATAACAATATGCTATGTACACACCAAACTAAGAAGAGTCGACTTCTCAGGGTTCAAAAAACGGTTTTTGATAAGTTTGTGGGTGACAGATCCATAGCGGGCTGTTCAAAGAAGCTAAGACATTTGAGACAATAGGCTTAACGATTGAGGCAGATGTGAAGGCCCAGAGATCGTTATCAAGAGAAATTACCGGATCAGAGAGAATCAGTCTTGTTTGTAGGTATTTGAGGAAATGTGCTGAAAGGTTGGAGATCACACTGAATTACATCATGAAGTAAAGTTTTTCAGAAGACAAGTCAACCAGTTATTTTGTTTTTAAACACCGCTCCCTGAACTGTGTGATACAGCTCTAAAAACCCTGTCCTGTGCCCCTCATTCAGGCCCTTCTTCAACCCCAGTGGTAGAAATGATGTAAATATTTCTGCTTACTTAAGGTAATGGCAGGAAATAAAATATCCAATAACATAACCTAGACATTTCAGGAACTACATGAAACAAGCTGATTTCCCCCTTGCCCCTCCCTTTCCAGAATTTGTTCTGAGTAAACAGTTTGCCTTAGAATCACTATTATCAATCTTACTTCCTTAGAGTGTTAAAATATTAATATGAAGCGTTCCCTGTATGCAGAGCAGTAATTTATTCAATGTTTTATTACCTTGATTAAGAAAGTTTTCAAACACAGAGAACAATGTTTGCCATCAGAAAGCATATTACAATATTTTCCTACAAGTCACACCACCCAGCAGAGAGCTGTCCATTTTCAGGAGTTGGCTGAAGACTGGGGAGAACGATGTGGCTTTTACATAGTTCCGATGACAGCCAAGAACACTGGGGTCCGGATGGACAGGCTTTCCCCTAACACCTGCTGAATGAAAATTCTCAAAACTCTTATCTTTTCCATCTAACAACTGCTCCATCACATCAATAACAAAAAATCTCAAACCAGTTTGTGGCTGATCATTCAGAATGCGATGAACGTAAAGAAGAATCAGACAATCCACAAGGTTCCAAAACCAGGAATCATGCGGCCCACTTTTATTCATTCGGTCTGAGACCTGCCAGAAAGCCCACAATAATCTGTGCTCTTAGTACACCTGACCTGAGAACTGGTATCTAGGATACAGCATGGAGCTGCTCTTTTAGCAGGCCCTCACGAACCAGACTAAAGTGGATTGCAGCAAGCTAATGAGTGGCATGCCCCAACCAAGGAAAGGAACTTGGTCACAAGACCCTGGGATCAAGTGTGGGAGCCACTTATTGCTTGTGCACAGATCAATTTAACCAGATCCCACAAGTCTGGTGTGTCTCCAACCAAGAGCTTAATTGTTCCTATTAATAAATCTCAAGGACTCAGATTAGTTTAGCAACTATGGCCTTTACCTGGATCTCCACTTCTACCTGGAGTAGCTGGATATAATGAAGAACTAGGAGGGCCTGAAGCAAGCGTCTCTTCTAAGGCTTATCAACCCAGTTTCCTGTCTCCATCCCCAACCCATGCCTAACTTACCCCCAGCATTAAGATTGATTTAATTCTCTTTGCTTTGAAGATAAAGTTAAACTAAATCAGCAACTAATCAACTTTTAATTTATGGTTTTTCTTTCCACCAAATAATAAAGTGCTTCACATGGTATTTCAAATGGTTCTCACAAACTTTACTCCGGCCTCCCCCAATACTTCTGCCTGGGGCACACAGATGAACCTAGCTTTGTACAAACACCGGACAGGTCTCATTCAAGCTAAAAAGGCTTTAGAATGGACTACAGACAAACTTTTATCCAAAGATCAGTCTACTTAAGGAACAGGGGGAGGGGGCGCAGCCAAGATGGCGGAGTAGAAAGACTCACCTATGCTAGGTCCGAACCCACAGCCCATGGATTTTCTCTAAAAAGAACTCCCAACAAATTCTGGAACAGTGGAAGCCGCGCAGCAACACAGGGAAGGAGATTTCTGCTCCAGAGAGCCCTGAAAAACTGATCCCAAAGGTCCAGCGCGCCCGGATGGGAGCGGAGCCCTCTTCCAGACCCGGCTGTGCGGCACTGAGAGGAGCGAGCAGACCCAAGCAGGCTTCAGGGACCGGAATCTCCAGCGGCCGCGAAGGTCCTTCCACCCACAGACTCACAGGTCAGTGAGAGAGACGGACTGAGAGGAGAGTGGGGTATCTCGGGGACTCGGAACCCCTGGGAGGCAGCCACTGCAGCAGAGGCAGAGGCAGCAGCGGCCAGAGGCTCTCAGAGCAGGCAGGAGCTCAGCAGCAGCTCCATTACAAAAGGTCTCTGCATAAACCACCTGAGGGAACTGAACCTGGGAGGAGGCCCTGCCCCCACCTGAGCACCAGCAGATAAGCTCCCATTGAATAGCAGCAGGCCTGCTGCCAAAGCCCTGAGGCTGGGGAGCAGCATTTGAATCTCAGACCCCAAGCACTAGCTGGGTGGACCTAGGCCAGGGTGGAGAGGACTCTCAGAAGTCAAGTAACTGGCTGGGAAAATGCCCAGAAAAGGGAAAAAACTAAGACCATAGAAGGTTATTTTCTTGAAAAAAATGATTCCAACCTTCATCTCTGAAGATGAAGAAGAAAACTGCTTACCATCAGGTAAAGACATAGGAGTCAAGGCCTCTGTATCCCAAAAATC
>JAQQSK010006980.1:0-14176 GCA_028658325.1 Potorous gilbertii
TCTAGAATATCAGGGCAGTTTTCCTTGATAATTTCATGAAAAATGATGTCTAGACTCTTATTTTCATCGTGACTCTCAGCTATTCCCATAATTTTTAAGTTGTCTCTCCTGGATCTATTTTCCAGGTCAATTGTTTTTCCAATGAGATATTTCACATTCTCTTCCATTTTGTCATTCTTTTGGTTTTGTTTTGTGATTTCTTGGTTTCTCAAAAAGTCATTAGCCTCCATCTGTTCCATTCTAATTTTGAGAGAACTATTTTCTTCAGTGAGCTTTTGAACCTCCATTTCCATTTGGCTAATTCTGCTTTTGAATGCATTATTCTCCTCATTGACTTTTTGAACCTCTTTTGCCAATTGAGTTAGCCTATTTTTCAACGCATTATTTTCTTCAGCATTTTTTTGGGTCTCCTTTATCAAGGTGTTGACCCGTTTTTCATGCTTTTCTTGGATCTCATTCCTCCTCCCAGTTTTTCCTCCACCTGTCTAATTTGATTTTCAAAATACTTTTTGAGCTCTTCCCTGGCCTGAGCCCGTTGAATATCAATTTCAGTCATTTGGGATGCTGAGGCCTTGACTTCTGTGTCTTTCCCTGATGGTAAGCATTGTTCTCCCTCATCAGAAAGGAAAGGAGGAAACATCTGTTCACCAAGAAAGTAACCTTTTGTGCTCTTATTTTTTTTTCCCTTTTCTGGGCATTTTCCCAGCCAGTTACTTGACTTCTGAGATTCCTCTCCACACCCACCTGGCCTCCAGATCCACCCAGCTAGTGCTTGGGGTCTGAGATTCAAATGCTGCTTCCCAGCTTCAGGGCTTTCAGTGGGGACTGGGCTGCTATTCAGTTTGAGATTAAATTCAGGTGCTCAGATGGGGGCAGGGCCTCCACATGAGGCTCAGTTCCCTCAGGGTGTTTATTGGGAGACCTTCAACAATGGATCTGAGCTCCTGCCTGCTTTGGGAGTCCCTTTCAGCTGCTGCCTCTGCTTCTGCCTCCTTAGGGTCCTGAGTTATGGAGACACCCTGCTCCCCTCTCAGCCAACCAAGAATGCTCTCTCACTGACCTTTGTGCCTGTGGGTGGAGAGACCTGCATGGCTGCAGGAGATCCTGTCCCTGAAGCCTGCTGGGATCTGCTCCTCTGGGTGCTGCATGACCAAGGCAGGGCTGGTGTTCTTCTCCAGGTCTGGTGAGCGATGGACCTTTGGTATCAGTTTTTCAGGGCTCTCTGGAACAGAATTCTCCTCCACTCCATGGCTGTGTGGCTACCGCTGCTCCAGAATGTGTTGGGAGTTCTTCTTTACAGGTATTTTATGGGCTGTAGGTTTGGAGCTAGCATATGTGAATCTTTCTATTCCACCATCTTGGCTCCTCCCCCCTAAAATAGTATTTTAAAGGAGAAGAAAATACAACTGTTATTAAACACAGAGACAAAATAATGAGACCATGGGTTAAAATCCCGTATATGGTTATTAAGACATATGACTTTCAACAAATCACTTAATCTCCCCAGGCTTCAATTTCCTTTCTTTTTAAAATGAGAGGGTTAGACAAATTTTCATCTCAAGTCCTTTCTGCTTCCAAGTCTATGATCTTATGATCATTTTAGTAAACAATGGATTCACTGAGCTGTTGAGTTGTGTCTGCCATAGTAAAGCATTATCAAAGCTAAGGAGCCAAACTTCGTGAGTCACTTGGAATACATGAAAAGCAAATGCCTATCCATGAAATGTGTGCTACATTAATCATTTTAGGTTAGTATATAGCATTTAAAATCATAAAGAGGAGTCCTCTTAACAGCCTACTGGTATTTTTTCCCAAGTTCACCTTCCTAAGGCATCAAAGAAAAATTTTACTGTGGAGATTTTCTTAAAAGCTAAAATAACTGTCAAATAGTTGAAATGATTGCTGAATAATTACTTATTAAAGCAGGTTCTTTTTTCAACATTTTTTTCATGGTGATTCTGTTCATCAGTATAGATAGTTTGCAAGTGAATTGCTAGGACATATGTATCAAATTATCATAACTCAATTAATTGATGTATTGATACTTTAAACTCACTCTCTGTGAGAAAGGTCAATTACATCTCCCTCTCAGGGCTTTATGTTAGCCATGAAAGGTCCTAAGTGTATCTAAGGCTATAAGCTTTACCCTCAGTTCCATTATGTAGTCTACACTATTAATCTTCAGCAATTAGCACTCCAGTTCTATTTAATGAATGAGCACTAACTGATTTTTAAAAAGGAGTGTTTACAATGAAAACATAAAAAAATTGATATGTAAACTTCTCTTTCCCAATAGCTCAATGCACATTTTTACATTTATTAATGGGGCTGGGGGGAAAGGAGGGAAATGGGTACAAATTTAAAGATGTTTTCTACATAGTATCTGCCACACCAAATTAAATTCCAAAGATGAACTGTTATAGCTCCTTTTTCTATGCCTTTGATCTATATTGACTCAAACAGGTCACTAGATAACATTTACCCCATGATATCAGTGCTAGTCACAGAACCTCTTATAGTTTTGGGCTCCTAGATTTCTGGTCACTTGCTATTTGACCTTTCAAAACATATAAATGCATCTCGTTCCCAGTCTCTTTCAACTCTAAGCAAGAAAGAATAAGCACCACAGATTTAAAAGCAACCACAGGGCCATGTCCTTATGGGCTTCATTGTGAGTTCAAATATAGCATCTGAAACTTCCTAGCTAGGTGTACAGCCTTGGACAAATCACTTAACCTCTTTCTGTCTTGTTTTCTTATCTGCAAATTTGGGATATTAATAGAAGTTACCTCACAGTGTCAAGATGAGAATCAAAGGAAGTAATATCTTTAAACCTTAAAGCATTGTATACATGATACCTAAAAGAGATACAGTGAGGAGATAAATACCTGAGACCCCTTTCCTGCCCTGAGGTCTCAGTAGCTTTTCACTGGAAAATACACAGATAGAAATGAGGACAAGCCTCAATTTGACCATTTGGCCTTTTGAATGAATCCCAATTCAAGGTATATGACCATCCTCTCTGAATCATGAAGTTTGCCAACCAGACCCAGTTGAAAAATGTCTGCACATGCTCCAAATCTAATAGTAAGGTACTTGTCTTTCTAGAAGCAGATTTCCCTGGCCATATGGGAATAACCTTCCTACCCACCCACCCCATTAGTCTAAAAAGTCACAAAATTAAGGCATGGTCTACTTATGCAATACTTCCTTAAATAAGTGATCAAACTGAATCAATTGCTCCTTCGGATGAAATAAATTCAACCTCACAATATCTTTTCTTTCTGTGCAATCTTTGCTAATATTTTTCCCATGAACTATCCTTAAGGTGTCCACCTAATATTAGAAGCCTTTACATTCATAATGAATATCTCATGCATCATAGCTTGCATTCTTCTTCTTATATTTTAGACATTAATGCTAACATACTACAGCCTAGCCATAACTACATCCATTTTTCCACTGTACTTTGAATCTCACATAATTCTGTTACTTTTGAAATTACTGTACTACATATTTATCATTTAGCATCAGTAGGTGATTAACAGTATTAAAAAATCTGTAATTTCCAGTAAAGCTATATATAAGTGATTTTAGTAGTTTTGAAATCACCTTTAAAAATTCAATTAAATTCATATAACTATGGTAATCTCCTGATCCCATCTGGGCCATTGGCTTTTGTTTATAGAATCAATTTTTAAACGGATTTTAGGTACTTTGAAAAAAAGAAATAAAACAATATTATTTTAAAACTATGTGACTATTATATGCTTTAGCCATTTCAGAATAAGAATAAAAATATAGTACTTTAAATATTTCTATATTGCAGAAATGTCATTTGCAAATTTTTTGATTAGCTACATAAAATATTTGTAGCTGTTGAATTTAAATGTGGAGTATATAATAGAGATTAGTGGGAATGGAGATGAAATTGGTCCCTATAACTAAAACTGTGACAGAAGGCGACATTCTATTTTTCTTGTTCAAGTAGGAAATGTCTGTTGACATTTTTTTCGTTTTTAGAGAAAGAATTAAATTATTCACTGAGATCTCCAGGGACTTGGGTTGGTAGATATTGAAGTGAAAACTGAAAATGGAAAATTTCTCCCTAGTACTATATACACTTAAACTTGACTACTGATCAGAGAGATGTAGAAAATAAATTCGATTTTGAATCATTGTTTATTTTTGAATTGTTTATTTGACTCCAAAAGTTAAAGAATAATCCATAGTTTCTCCAGTGCATCTTTGTATATTTCTTTTGTCTTGTGCAATTGTCAGTGCAATTGTATTGCTTTTTTTTTACTTCATACTTGTATGCTCATTTTACTTTTCTTAAAAGTTAACAATATAATTACAGTTCATTTTTAAAAATCACAATTGTGTATCTTGTCAAGTCAATGATTTTTGTGACAGTAGAAGTCATGAAAATAATATTTAAATCATCTTTTGTAAGGTAACTTTACTTTTTAAAATTTCAATTCCATAACTTTTTCTCTTCCCTGAAATTTTAGATTTGTGCTAGTTTCTATTCCAATAATTATGCCATAACAAAACTATCATTTATTTGTTTATCTATCATCTATCTATCTATCTAGCTAGCTATCTATTTCCAGATTTATACATCTGTAAGTCACAGAAGTAAGAGGAAAAATACATTAATTGTAACCCCCTTCCACTGAAAAAGAACAATAACTCATTTTGTTCTTGTGGTTATAATTACTTGGTTGTTTGATAGCCTTAGAGAATTGTCAGAATATTTTAGATGACTTGATAAGTGTCTGTGAGAAATATGCCTTGAATTCAACTCTGCCAAATTCCATTACTAGCCTTCTATTCACCATGCTATGTAATCTCTCATTAACATATGAATTACTTAATGTAGCATATTAATTATTAATTAATACAATTTGGCATTTCTCAAAAAAGCACATTCTACCTAGTCAATGCTTCCATAGTATTGCGAATGTATCTTTTTATTTCCATTTAATTAAGATTACTCAAGTTAAATATGCATAATAAAAAAGTGCTCAGAATCTCTTTATCTTCTTTTCTTGCTTTATCAGCAAAACCAACCAAGATTAGCAGCTTTCCTAAGCCTCCATTAAAAAGGAAAGTGATTTTAAAATGGGGAACGAAGCTACTTTTGCTAATTTTTCTATCATTTTATCTTTTTTCTCTGCTTCTGTGGGAAAAGTTTATTTTAAACTGTAAAGAAGACTTTATTTTTAAAGTGTAAAAGTGTATATTTAAATTAAAAGTGGCCCCAATTTATTCTATTTTATATTATGATCTATACATTCTTTTCTGTAGGTAAAATTATTTTCAGTATTTTTGATAAAAAGTTTTTTAATCATTAAAATATAATAGAATAATTATTCTTTAAAAGTACAATTTCGTGTGAATGCAATTTTCTCTTTATATGATGGACTCCTTTAGAGAGTCATAGATGTTTTCAGAAAACTAACCAACAAAAATAATAAGTACAGTGATCACACAGCTTGAGAAAATGTAGTTATTTCTGTGGCAGAAGATTTCAGAATAAATTGTGAATACTATGCTTTTGATAAGTCATCAGGGTGGAATGGTTATCATGAAAACTGTTTTTGCCCCTGGAGAGGACAATGTACCAGGTGTAGCCATGTACGTACAAACACCCAGGGGAATGGTTAATGTGGTAATAGTATCTGCTGATTTGTACTCATTGACATCATGTAATTTCCTTCACCATAACTCAGAACAAAAATTACCCAACATTCAAGTATATTTCTCTTGCCACAGGAAACTTCCAATTAATTTGAGAAAGGTTAAATTACTTTGGCTGCAGTGTTAGTACAACACCGCATTATAATGTTAGACAGCCAATTAGAGAGGCTTTTCAATGAATCTAACCTGAAGAAAGGCATTCTCTATTTAAAAAAAAAAAAAGATCAGCTTGAGATGTTTGCTGAGGAGAGAAACAACTGAAGAAAGCTATGGAATCATTAAAGGAATGATCACATAAAAAATGTTATTATTTAATTTAAGTGACTTTGAAACTGTTAGCAATATCACTTGCCTCTGGTATAAATCATTTAACAAGCTACCTCATTTTATATCTAAGAAAGATGTTTCTTTAAGATGAGGTGGTTCTTAGTTTATGAACTGGGTCATTTATACATCAAAAGCTGGTCAGTTCTATAGGTATGGAAATTAAGACTTAGAAAAATGACATAAATTGTCTAAGGTTACTGAGGTAAAATGTAGCAGAGCTATTAATTGATCTTTTTTCTTTTTACTCTGATTTCAAAATCCATTCTTTTCAGAATACCCCATCAAATTAATAGACCAGCCTGTCACACTGGAATACATTGATGTAATTGAAATGGTTGAATTCAAATGGAATTTTGAAAAACTACTTGTAATCTCTAGTTAACTGTCAAACATTTGAAAACCAATAGAAAAACTTCTGTGTATAATGACATATTAATCATATAGGGAAGACAGTGTGAAACCATTTAATCCATCCATTAAGTAAGGAAGATTTTATTAAAAGCTTCCTATACAGCAGCATTAATCTGGATACTAGGGATGTGATGTCAATTGCAAAAGAACCCTGGCCATCAAGGAGCTTATATTCTAAAAATGGAGAGAATATCTATATGTAGGGGGAAATTGTGATTTAAATCAATTTTGATGTTTATTTTTCAGGTGCAGTTTTGAGATGAAATCATTGCCAAAATTACTATTAAGTAAAGCGATATTATATATATATGTAGATATATATACATATATATATCTACATATATGTAGATATATATGTATATATATATATACGTATATATGTATGTATATCTATATATACATATATACTCTTTGCAAACCTTAAAGTACTATATAGATGTTAGTTATGTCTTTTCTCCCTCAGTCATTCGCAACAGGTTGTGTAGATTAGTGCCTCATTGGCTCTTACATCAGGAACCTCCTGAGATAAAACAGCTACTATTTGTCAAATTGTTTAAATGGAAGGACTAAGGTGAAATCATTCGTTCATGCTCACAGAGACAGTTGGTTGTGGAACCTGGAAATAAAATCCCTGTTTTAGTATTCCTAGTCTAATGTTCTTTCCACCAGAATACCCTGCTGCCATTAGGAGCAACAAAGGACACATGAAGCAGAAAACTTTGACTCCCTCACCAAATGCCTTGTACAACAGAAAAATTTCTATTAGTCTCCGATCTTACATCAATCGACCATTAAGCGCACTCTCTAGCGACCACAGCCCCTGCTGTGACAGGCTGTATTGTGTGACTGGGGAAATTGTTCTGTTAATTGTGAAACTCGATCCAAGATATCAACATTTTCTCATAGTAAAATTAATGATCTGAGTTCATTATTAAATTGAAACAATATAAGAACAAAGTTTTCAATTTCCTTTCTTCCTTCTTCCCTTCCTTCCTTCCTTTCCTTCCTTCTTCCCATCCTGGAAAGCAAAATATAGGTGATAAATGGGAGAGGAATAAGCAGGGTCAGAAAAAAATACGATATGGAAATAATTCAGATAAATAATTAATTATTTATTTTAATAATTATTTAAATAATTATTCAAATAATTCAGCTATTCATAGAATGAAAATGTGCATGTGTATCTGTAATTGTCGGAACATGAGAGAGCAAAAAAAGGAAAGAAAGAGGTGTGGGGAAAGGAGAGAGAAGAATAAAAAGAAAGTATTTCTAAGGCAGTGTAATGTTATCTCTAATATTTATTAGTTGTGTAAGTATAGGCAAATCATAAAACTCTTTGGACTTTCCTCATGTGGAAAACAGGGAGTCTGACATAAATGGAAGAGCAGAAGGAATGATAAAAGGAGTCTGAACACTATACAATCATAATACCAAGCGTATGTCAGCAAATGAAATTGAGAGTTCTGTCTTCCTTCTATTTGAAGAGGTCAGGGAATAAGGGGAGTGGGGAGGTTCTTATAGAAAGTGATGTATTGATTTTTACCTGATATTTTATCTTATTTTATTTATCTTATTTTATATTGTTGCTACAAGGACTTTTGGGCTATGGGAGTCAGAGCCTGCTAGATAGGAGTTTGAGAAGTCAAACTTTCGGAGAAGCCTGGACTTCTGCTTCCTCTTCCTTCTCTCTAAAGGAAACTTAGCTCCAAGTACCTATGTCTACCTGAACCATGTCATAATTTCAGGTTTCCTTTCTTCCTATTCATGGGATGAAGAGAGAGAAAGAAAGAGACAAGGATTTTGTCCTTCCTCTTGATGTTGTCATTCAATCTTTCTCACATTCAACTCTTCATGACTGAGATCATAATATGCCAGGTGCTTTTATCCTCCACTGTCTCCTGAAGTGTGTCCAAGCTCAGATTCATTGATTTCATGAGGCTATCTGTGCTCATCCTCTGCTACCTTCTTCTTTTGACTTCAATCTTTTCCAACATCAAGGTCTTTTCTAATGAGTTGTGTCTTATGTGGTCAGAGTAATTAAGTTTCCTCTTCAGCATTTGATCTTTCAATGGATAGTCTGAATAAATTTTTTTTACTGATTTTAGAGTCCAAAGGACCCTAAAATTTCTTCTCCAGCACCACACTTCTAATGTATTATTTTGCTATGCTCAGACTTCCTTATAGTTTATCTCTTACAGTCATACATTATTATTAGGAAAAAAAAAACAATAGCTTTGACTGTATTGACCTTTGTTGACAAAGGGATGCTTCTGTAGTATGCTCTTCATATTTACCATGGTTTTCCTTCCAAGCAGAAACCAACTTTATTAATTTCATGATTATAGTTGTCATCTGCAATGATCTTTGAGCCCAAGAATACAAGGTCAAACTGCTTCCATCTATTCTTCCTATGTTTGCCAGGAATTGATGGGACTGGTTGCCATGATCTTAGGGTTTTTGTTTTTGTTTTTTAATTAAACTTTAAGCCAGCTTTTACACTCTTCTCTTTCATCCTCATCAATAATCTTCTTAAGTTTTCTTAACTTTCTGTCATCAGAATGTAATCATCTGCATATCTGAAATTATTGCTATTTCTCCCAATAATCTTAATTCTGTTTTTTGATTCATAATAAGTTAAGTAAATAAGATGACAACGTACAGACTCCAATGTTAATTCAATCAATTGTTCCATGTTCAGTTCTAATTGTTGCTTCTTGGCCTCCCATAGAGGTTCCCCTGGAGACAAGTAAGATGATCTGGTACCTTGATCTCTTTGAAGACTTGTCACATTTTGTTTTGATTGACACAGTCAAATGTTTTAGTGTCCTCCTTTGTTAATAGATACTATAGCTTTTCTTGTGTCTAATATAAAGCAAACAAACAAAAAACTCCTAGTAGCCACCACAATCAACAAGTCTACCTAGCCTGTTGTTACTTCTTTCTTTCTTTCTTAATTCTTTTCTTTCTTTCATTCTCTCTCTCTCTCTCTCTCTCTCTCTCTCTCTCTCTCTCTCTCTCTCTCTCTCTCCTCCTTCCTTCTATAATTCTCTAGTCCAAAGGTTCTTAACATTTTTGCGTCATGAACTCTTTTGGCAAACTTCATCAGTCTATGTCATTTTTAAATGTCGACATTTTTAAATGTCGAATATAAAACTGAATATTAAATGATATTGAAAGACAGTTAAACACACACATATATTAACACACACATGCATCTATCTATCTTTCTGCCTATCAATCTTTCTAACTAGCTATGAACCCTGATTAAGAATAACTGACATATAACCATATAAAAAATAGAAATCATGTAGATAAAATCCAAACAAAATAAGGTACAGAGAATCTGTCACTAAAGTTCCATAAGTGTAGTCTGAGGCACTATTTTACTTCTGCAGCTCTTGACTGAGGACCAAGTTTTCCTGGCTTTCAACTTTTTTTCCAGATAACACCAGAATGAATTTTGAGCAACACAACCAGACATTCCCACAAGATTTGATAAACAACACTATGATTATGTGTGTGTTTGTGTGTATGTATGTAAATAAACAAATATATATGTGTGTATATATATATACACACATATATATATATATACGTATATCATATATATATATTAAAGCATGCATGCGTGTATGTTTGTATGAATGTAAGAATGGATGGATGCTTGTAAGTATGTTTTAGTTCAGTGGACAGAGTGCCAGTTCTGAAGTCAGGAAGACTCATCTTCTTGAGTTCGAATATTGCACCAGACACTAGTTGTGTAATTCTGGGCAAGGCATTTAATCCTATTTGCCTTAAAACATCAAATGAGTTCACAAAGTGTCATATATGAATTAAATGACTGAACAATTATACATATATTCACATACAGACATGATATATGTATATAGATATATAGACACTTATATAATAGATAATATATGAGTACACATATATGTTGAATTAATATATGTTTAAAGGAATATACATGCTTGTGTATATACACACATGTGTGTATATATTTATTTACACATATATACAATTGTTAATATGTATCTCCACATGTTTCTATCAATTTTATTTTCTCTACTTCTACAATAACTACTTCTCCTCTTACAACACCTGAGACCATTGTGTTTGCTACACATCATACCTGTCTTATTTGAAAGCTTTTCAAATTTAGCATATATTTTCCTAAGTAAATGGAAAAAGATGATGAAAAACCAGTTGCATGGCAGAAAAGCTGTGTCAAAAAGATATAAGCTCTAGTGATAATCTTTTTGACATTGAGTTCTTAAACACTTACTTGATTCACCAGAGGTAGCTGGGGAATTTCCGTTCTCAGAAGTTGTAAAAATAGTGTTAAATTCTAGTTTGCCTAGGACAGCTTGAAGAAGGAAGAAGAACTAAGTTTCCTGAAATGCCTAACTATCCTATAATTTTATATGTGTTCTGAAATTACTGACCACTAAAACCATGTTATAGGTCTTTTCTTTTGTTACCCAAAATTTTGATTCTGCTTTTATTTTATTTAAGATATTTATATTAGATCACATACCTTCATTCAAATAGTTTACCAAATGAACAAAGCTACATTTTGAAACTTAAATAATACTACAAATCAAATAATAAAATAATAATTTACTAAATGATACCTTCTTGTTTAAAAATAGCTTACATAGAGTATTTATAGTGTAATTTACATTAAAATGAATGCTATTCCATGCATTTTTTTTATCATTCAGTTTGAGATAGGTTTATTCCTATTTTGACAATATTAACATAATGAAAGTTAAAATATCATTGCAAAATAATGAATAAATATGCTTAGGAAATAAGATTAAATAATTTTATATTTGGAGACAGCCTTTTTATGAGCCAGAATTAGTGAAATACTCCTGAGGAGTAATGTGCTCATTCAGATGAAATCAATTTATCCTTATGGACTTTGTTGTGATCAAATGAAATTTGTTAGTGTGAGAAAATACTTCAAAGCAGTAGTTAACTGCATTGATTCCATCCAGGAGGAAAAAATTATGAGTAAAAATAATACCTTTAAAAAGATAGTAACTAGAGAGCAGTCATTTCATTAAATATCTCTGCTAAATTTTTATAGATACAAAATAAATAGAATCTTGGCATAAAACTATAAGATTAATAGTTTGTCAAAGAATATTTTACAAATTTAAATTATGAATATGTGTATATACACAAATGTGTATGTGTAAATTTCTTTTTCTTTTTTTTTCAAAAGTCATCTAAACATATGACCTCATGAATTGTAAGGGACCACAGATATCTCATTCAGTTGTCCGATTTGGTGATGATTTGTTGTCATCTTTACCTTCTCGAATTTATTATAAACCCTATATTTGTATAAACTTTCTTGTATTTGTTTACCCAAATAAAAAAAGAGGGTTCAATATCAGAGTGACAAGTGTCAAAGACAATGCATGTCATATTATAGATTAAAGATCCAACAAAATATGAAAAATAAGGATTAATTTTTTAATATTTTAAGCCCCATATGCAAATTAAATGTACAGTAATTTAATTTCCCTGAAACATTAACTCTTGTCAAAAAATCCCTACAATTCTATGAAGTTTACCAAGTCAGCTAATACTAAAGACTACTTTGAAAACTGACATGAAATATTCAAAATTCACAGTAAGGATCTGCAAAATGTACAATTCCACATGATAACATTTGGAAAAGAGAACAGATCAAATTGCTGAAACTTTAAATACTTCATAAGATAAAATGCATTAGTGATAAATGTAAACTCATACAGTTAGGTTCTAAAAGTCAACTATATTTTTATGGGAGCTAAGGGAAGGGAAACACTACAATAATCTTCAGAAAGAACTGAGGCTCTTGATAAACTGCAATGTCTGGAAGTCAGAAAACTAGAAAGGAGAGAACCTAAAGTCAAATACTAGTTCTGCTCCTTTACTGTGTGATCTTCAGCTATATCAACATGCTTACAAATATGTACACATACATGCACATATATGTCTATGTAGACACATAATCTGTGCTTCAATTTCTTCACCTGTAAAATGAGAAGATATAAATGGACTGAATGATCATCAATGATCTTGCAGAGTTGAGATCCTACTAACCAAAGGATGGAAGTTATGCTGATATGTTTTTGTTGTTGTTATTTAGTTATATGTGATTCCTTGTGAACCCACTTGGAGTTTTCTTGGCAAAGATACTGAATTTACTTGTCATTTCCTTCTCCAGCTCATTTCACAGATGGGAAACTGAGCTAAATATGGTTAAGTGACTTGCCTTTGGTCACACAGCTTGGGAGTGTCTGAGGCTATATTTGAACTCAGCAAGATGAATCTTCCTGACTTGAGGTCCAGCGCTTTAGCCATTGTGCCACCTAGCTGCCCCATTAACTCAATACCCCTCATATACATTTTTGTTTGTCATCTGAACATGGAGTCAAAGAAAAAAGGCAACCTTCATGAGAGATACTTAGGCTGACGAAATATGCAGACGATAGATCTGGTTCATTCCTGAAATCTGTGTATATAGATAGTCAAGCGAAATGCATGCCATACTATTCCCTTTTGAAGTAAGAGTAAAGTGTTATATATCCTGCAATATTACAGTACATTAACCAGTCAAATGTACTTTGCAAAGCACTTTGTAAGAATACATACTCAATTCTGCTCATATCGATGTTTATAGTGGAAGAATTTTATTCTTTCATTTTATAAGGAAGGTATAGGAATAAAAGCCATTTTTTTCTTTCTATGCACTTACTATGGGCATCAGAATATGTGTTATGATTTGACTGAGGAGTTCTCACATGTGCAAAGATAAGTATCTAAGAATGGAAAAATATAGATGAAGGACCAAACAATTGAGGTATTTTTTTGGATCCATGATATACAGTAAATCCTCAAATTTGTGGAATAATGTTCCTAGAAAATGTCTGTAAAGTCCCAAATTTCAATGTTGATACATTGAATTTATGGCCCCTTTGATCTGCAAACTCCTCTAAGGGGATCCATTCTGACTACAGGAAAATATGCAGGTGAGTCTGCCCTGCCTGGGACACTTATCTTACTGATATGTATTTCGTTAAAAGTGAAGACTATGCCAAATCACCCAGGATATCCCAAATTTTAGAAATAAACTCAAAACCTCATCTAACATCAATTTATTTATCTCAAACATCAGAGAGGAAATGATATTTTGAATCATCCTTAACATATTTATGTTCTTGGATCTATTTTAACACAGAGAAACTTTATTAACCAAGTATATTTTCCATGCTTAAATAGTAGCATGTACACACAAGTACAGACAGAAACACAGGCACATACACATTATTACCAAGAAAGATCCGGAATTCAATACGGTAATTTTCCTAACATAGCATGAGAGTAAGACATTTCGTGATTAACTATTCTTGTCTACTTTAGCTTATGCAGACGTAAGTTATCTAATTACTGCTTTATTAGATCAAGTTAGATTGGATGTCTTCTAATGGCATCTGCATGGTTTGTGCCTCACTGACATTATAGGACTCATCAATGCAGTCTGTATAAGAAAACTATTTTGCCTTTTTCAATGACAGGAGAAAATTACTTCCCAAATGTATACACAGGAATTCTTACATTTTTCTACATCAAAATTAGAGGAGCTTAGGGAAATAGGAGCTTGAATAACTGATTCTCTATTTGTCATAGTTGCTATATACACAAATACATATACATATACATATGCTTGCAT
>JAQQSK010006981.1:0-14176 GCA_028658325.1 Potorous gilbertii
AAAAAAGTATTTAAAAGTATTTGGAGACTAACATAATTCTAAAGAATTGGCAGGTCAAATAACAAATTGTAGAAACAACAAAGTTTATCAAAGAAAATGACAATGATGAGATGACATATCAAAATCTATGGTATACAGCCAAATCAATTCTCAAGGGAAAAATCTATGTCTCTAAATGCCTCTCAAGAAAAGAAAGAACAAATCAATGAAGTGGACATGCACCTAAAAAATTGAACAACAATGGATTCAAAATCCCCAACTAAATAACATCATAGTCACCATGGAAAGTAAAAAACTAAAATTCAGATAAAAACACCATTTAATGGATCAATGTCTTGACCTAGTCACAAGCAATTAGTAGGGGGTGGGGGTTGTTTAATGAAAAAAAATGGTTAACTAACCTGATTTTTAATATGACAGAGGAAAACAAAGTTGTTTATATAGGAAATAAAAATGAAAACTCACAATAATTGAAGAAGAAATAATGGAAATTGTTAAAACTATTTTATCCAATTATATGCTAATAAAATGTGTAGCTCAAAGGAAATAGATATATACTTTAAAAATACTTACAAAAATATAAAACAACCAGGTGACCAAAGAAGGAACAACTATTAGATAACTTAGAATCAGTGAAAGAAATTGAATAAGTAATAAATGAACCCCTAAAGGAAAAAAATAAACTCCAGGACCAGATGGATTCACTAATGAATTCCATGAAACAAATAAATTAATCCTAATAATACACATGTTGATTGCATCATTCCAATCTCTTTCAGTGATACAAATATTGTCTTGATACCTAAATCAGTGATAAGACAGAGAAAGAAAACTATAGATCAATATCCATAAAATAAAATATTATCAAAGCTTAAATAAGAGATTAGAAAGATTATATACTATGACCAGGTTGAATTTATATTAGGAAATTCAGGATTGGTTCAACATAAGGAAGAATATAAATATAATAAACCATGTTAATAATGTTAAATTTGAAAAACCATGTATATCAATGTATGCTTAAGAATTTTAAAAGATTTTGAAAAAATCCAATAACAATTTCTTTTTAAACTCTAGAAATCAAAGGCATAAATGGACCTTTTCTTAATATATATAAATATTATTTATATAAATCCAAGAGTAAACATCGTATCTAATCAAAGTGTATTAGTTGGAGACCTTTCCAATAAGATCAGGGTAAAGCAAGGATACTTATTATCACTACTATTATTTAACAAAGTACAACATCCCCAAAAGATGACAACAGGAGAAAATAACAAATATTGCAAAGTCTGTAGGAAACAGAACCCCCCAATACGTCTTGTGAGGATCAAGTATTTATATAGAACCTACTATGTGCCAGGCATTGTGCTAAGCATTCCACAACCCTATAGGTAGGTACTGTTATCACCCCCATTTTATAATTGAAGAAACTAAGGCAAAGAGTTAAATGACTTGCCCAGAGTCACACAGCTGGTAAGTATCTAAAGTCATAATTAGCCCAAGTCTTTCTGACCCCAGACCTAACCCTCTATCCATTCCACCACCTAGCTGCCTTAGAAGGTAATACTGATGAGTATTTGTACTGACCAAAGACTCAGTGACCACTACCAAATGGTAGTTTGGAGATCACAGGAGAACCTCTATGCAGAAAACGTAGGAAAGTTGAAACCAGTTGAAATCAATCTAATACCTTAGTTGTAGAGGCTACTAGGGAATAGAAAATACCCATAGATACTGTGACAACCAGAGTGAGCCACCTATAAAATTAATATTTGAACTAGAGGTTCAAAGATCTCTAAAGGTTGATAGTGAGTCATCCACAAGGTCAGGAGGTCATAGTAGAAGGGCCTGGACTTACTTGGTCAAAAAACAAACTTACTCGTGATTAAAGAAAAATAGAAGTTATTACTCACATAGCCAAATGACGTTCATTTGGAAAACATGTATTTCACCACCTCACGTGAACCCCACTTAATTAATATGAATGAAGTGTTGATATGCATGTTGATATATCACGTTTTATAGTTACTACTGATATGTTCCTCTGATATGTATTCTAGAATATAATGTTATTATAGACTACGTACCTATGTTCTGCTTCTGCATGTGACCTATATACTTAGTTTCTATATACAATTCTATTACATATACCATAAATATATATGGCATTGCATATATGCAAGGTTTTCTTATAGACTCTGAATGACATTTATTAGGTACTAGAAATGAATCTATTAACTATGCCAGACTTATAAGCAATGTCAATTAAATGGAATACAATTTTGCATATCCATAGACATTTTGATATTTGCCTAATTATTTGCAGAGACTGCAAGTTTTTCACTGATAGAAGTATTTAACAGGGCATTGATCAGAGGACTCCTGGTCAACTGAGTTCCCTCAATCAGCTTGATAAAATTACTGAATGTAAGAGATAGGTGGCAAGATAATGAGTTGTTAAGGTTTCTATCCTTTTAAACTTGATTGCTACTTCATAGCTTGTAAAGCTCATGATACCTTGAGTCGTTTACATACTGAGTGAACTATTTGTAAATTGTAGAGGATGTGAAACCAGGAGAGGCATATTCATGCATAAAATTTTTATGGCCTAGGTAAAGTAATATTATTTATTCCCTTTATTTTTTTAGGAGGTATGAAGAAATTCTTCATTTAACTTGATGGATTTAATCAAGCTAGGGCAGCTAAACATTGGCTGCCTGAAGGATCAGCTATGACCCTGGTGGTCTTTAAAAAGCAAGCTAGATAGATGTGCAGTGAGTTGAGAAAGTGTTATCATCTGTAGTTAATTGGAAATTGAGCTGTCAGGACCCAGACGTAGGTCCAGGACCAGGTAGCAGAGATGCTATACCTGGAAATAGCAGCATGAGTATAAAAAAAAAAAACCAGTAGTAATCTTCAGTGTTAGAGGTGTAAGGTGCCTCAGCTAAGTACTTTTGTATGTGTGCATTAGTCATTTAGTGTCCCCTAAATGTGTTTTCTTTTTCCTCTGGGTCAATAGGTGATCCGGGAATCCCCAAATTAGGAAAGCTTGACTAAGCCATCTTTTAAAACAGAACATTTTAACTGACGGTTGTAGAATGATTGTTATGATGGTTTCAGGGTAACCTAGAAAATGGAGCCAAGTAGAGGCAGTGATTAATCCTCCCACAGAATGGCAGAGGGTGTGATGAGAAATAATCTTGATTACATGATATCATCAGAATGCTATTGAAGTATAAGTCATTTGCCTCTCCCACATAAATAGGTATGGAGGACAGGCTCCTTGTTATAAACAATAAGTTATCTAACTGGGAAGGTAGTCATAGCTCATTTTTCAAAGTCAGCTTTATTTGTAAGCCAAAGTAGGTGGCCACCTATACACCTATGGTGAAATACTTATGGTATTTGACCATGCCCTTCCCCCCACTACATATATAAACTTTATAATGATAGAATTAGGGGCATCAGTAGATTAACTTGTATATGTGTGTATAACATATATATGTGATTTACATACATGTGGTTTATATACATACATTTCTATACATCCATACATATTAAGGAATCATGCCATAGCTCAAAATAATAATTTTATAATGGTAGCTTAGGGACATCAATAGACTAACAGATATATATGTATATACGTGTGTGTATGTGTATCTTATATGTGCATACATACATACACCAGGCATAAATAGATCAACAAATGTGTATGTACATATGTGTATACGATTGTGTATATCTACATAGGATATACATATAAAATGCATACATCTATTTATGTCCCATATATATCTATATGTATATACATGCTTGGATATCGACACATACATCTACACTTATTGATGCCCCCAGTTCTATCACTATAAAGTTATTACTTTGAGGTAGGGAATGGTTCCTTATTTAATTGCAAATATCCCATGGGAGGAGTAATACAATAAATCATTGTTTATCATTTATTCCTTATTGCAAATTGATCAGATCTAAGGATAAAGTTTGTAGAGGAAAGAGAGAGACAATTGTTCTTATTAACAACTTGGGGTTATAGACTATGAGCTCTTGAAGAAGCTCAAATCTCTAAAATTACTACTAGATAGCTCAAACTCTTGTTTCAGGACTAGTAAGAAGACAACCAGTGATACTAAAAACAAAAACAAAACTCACATATATACAACAGCAAAGTGTTTGACCCCTCCCACAATGTATTGTATAGACCATACCTTCCAAGTCACTTGAAACTCTTTCATGATGTCTTTTTCCACCTTCTTGTCAGTCAACACCAGGAATCCTAAGAATATCCCAAGAATACTCCTCCCAAGCCTAGTAGACCGACAGTTTTTTGAGCTCAATAACTTCATTTTACCTACATAACCTTTACTGGATGAGGTAAGAAGACTAAAAAATTGAAATTGCATCAACCATCCTGTTTTTCTATATCTCTTCTCACTATAACAGCCAAACTCCTAGAAAAGGCTGTCATTGACTCACTTTCCCCAATGCATGGAAATTGTTCCTTGCCAGGTCATCTTTATTTGTAAAATAATTTTTGACATATTTTTACATCTCAAAATTTCTTCCCATCTCCCTCTCCAGAGGACCATTTGATTTAACAAATAATTTTTTTTTACAGAAAAAGGAGAAAAAAATCAGTGAAACTAGTCAGCACATTGAAAAAAATACCTGAAAATATGTACATTGTACTATACTTGTGGACCTCCCAAGGAGTGAGATTAAAGTTCATTCTCATATGTCTTTTGGAACTTCATTTATTCTTTGCAATTTTGCAAGGGTCATTTTTTTTGACTCAATGTTACTCTTTCCATTACCATTGCTAAAGTCATTGAGTATATTATTTCCTTGGTTCCATTAATCTCATTCTGCATTAGATCATGCAATTCTTTCCCTGCTTCTCTGTATTCATTATAGTCTTCACTTCTTATAAAACAGTAATATTTCATTGAATATTATTGTTTATTAATATGGTACCATTCGTATGCAGGCAGCCCGGTGGCTCAGTAGATAGAATGCCAGGCCTGGAGACAGAAAGATTCATCTTACTGAGTTCAAATCTGGCTTCAAATACTTACTAGCTGTGTGACCCTGGGCAAATCACTTAACCCTATTTGCCTTAGCATCTCATCCATAATATGAGCTAGAGAAGGAAAGAGCAAACCACTGCTGTATCTTTGGCATGAAAACCCTAAAGGGGTCACAAAGAGTCAGACACAACTATAATGACTGAACAACAACCATTCACGTACTACAATTTTTTTAGTCATTCTTTACTCAATGGTCATCTATTTTGTTTCCAGTTCTTTGCTATTACAAAAAAAAATACTGCTTTGGTTTACAGGGACACTTTCTTCTTTTCAACCAAAGCCTTGGGATATAAGCCTAGTTGTGGCATCATTAGGTCATAGAGTATAGACATTTTAGTCACTTTATTTGCATAATTCCAAATTGCTTTCCAAAATGATTGTACTGATCCACAGCTCCACCAACAATACATGAGTAGGCCCATCTTCTCATAATACCTCCAAACTATTCCCATTTTTGGTTACCTTTGTCAATTTGAAAGGTATGATGTGAAGTCTCAGATTTTATTTGATTCAATTTGCTTATTATTAGTGATTTGGAGCATTCTTTTAAGTGACTGTTCATATTTTGTAATTCAATTTCTTCAATGTCCAATAAACCAGAAAAATAAATTACTTAGGAAATAACTCCCTATTTGGCAAAAACTATTGGAAAAACCGGAAAGCAGTCTGGTTGAAATTAGGCTTAAGTCACCACTTTACACCATACTCCATAATACATTCTAAATGAATGTCACCTTAATATTCAAGGTCATACTATAAAAAATAGAAGAGAAGCAGATGGCCAAGATCTCCCAGTGCATCCTGGGTCATCTCCAGTCATCCTGGTGAATATCTGGTCACTGGATTCAGATGGCTCTGGAGGAGAAGTGAGGCTGGTGACTTGCACAGCCCCGCCTCACTCAAAACACAGTCAAGTGCAAGTCATTTCATTATTTCTCTGAGGGCATGGTCTTCTTGGGCAACGAAGGATGAACACACAAACAATGCTAGTTAGTTTTTGAGACTGAATTTTAACTCAGGTTTCCAAGCATCTCACTTTTCAAGCATCTTGCCTTCATGCCAAAAATCAAATATATTTTACATTAAGTTCTGAGTTACTTCAGTCCAATACTACACTGAATCTCTCCTGTACAGATTTCCTTTTAATTGTCAAACTTAACACATATGAGATCAAGGAGCCATGATTAGCTAACAATTCCTGTTTTAGATGATTTAGTTCTTGTTTCTAATTTGATCATAATGCCACAAATTTCTGTAAATGAGGAAAAAGTCTTCCTTTCTTTTATCTGTCTTTATCTCTGCAATTTCCAACATATATGATATCTTTTAATGAATTCTTAGATTCTATTAGCTTCTTTAGGCAATATTGAATTGTGCAGTTTGCTAAAATCTCAGATCTTTTTTACACGAATTATTAGCTAATCACAGCTCCTTGATTTTGTACATTAAGTTTTTTTTACTCTAATGCTGAGTTTTAAATTCTAGCCTATTGACATACTAATTTAATATTGGTGGAGCTGTGAATTGATCCAATCTTGCTAGAAAGCAATTTGAAGTTATGTTTTTAAAAAGCAACTAAAATTTCTCTTCCTTTTGAAGCAGAGATTCCACTGCTAGAATACACAATAAAGACATCTATACTGGAAATGTCACATGTTTTCTAAGATATTAATAGCAGCATCTTTCATGGAAGGGAAAAAACTATAAGCAAAATAGTTGTCCATCATTTGAAAAATTGATATCTAGACCTTATTCACACCTGATGAACAATCAAAGATATTTTTCATCTATATATCATAGCATCCAATCACTTATTTTAAATGGAGTGGGTTAATTTAATTGATTGATTCACCTCACTCCCTTTACACTTTACTGAAATTTAATTAAATCATGTCTTATAAATCTGTCAGCAAAGAGCAAGAAATTATTCAGGTATGGCCTTTGCTTGCTTAAATATTCTTATTAATCATCACTTCACTTTCTATATGTCCACAAACTATCTCTTTAAAACATTTTTTCTAGTCATCATTGGCTATATTTTCTAGATTCCATTGGCTATATTTTCTAGACTCCTGCTTTTTGAAAACTGGAACCCAATTTACCCTTGTCCAGCATCACAGCACTTCTCTTGTTCTCTGTGATATTTTTTTCTCCTTTTCTATTCTTTATTTTTTAAGAAATTAATCTTTAAGTTAACAAGTATTTGTCCTCTCACCCTCCCACTTCCCCCAAGCCCACTTGAAAAAAAAATATTTTTTAAATTCCTTCATCACATACGCATAGCAAAGTCAAAATACATTTTCACTTTGACCATATTTTTTTAAATGCCTCATTCTATGCACATCTCTATGCACAAATATATGAATATTTAATCCATCACCTCTTTGGTGAGCAGCATTCTAATCAGGGCTCTGTAATTCTGGTTGATCAATGCATTGATCAGAATTGTTAAATCTTTTGAAACTATTCTTTTTTTCTTTTCCTTTTATGTTATTATCATGGTATAAATTGTTCTCGTTATCTTCACTCTGAATCAATTCAAATTGAGGTTCAAGATCTTTGCGTCATGTAACCAATAGGTGGCCAAGTAGTCATTTTCTCTGATTACCACAATCATTTAAACCTCTCTAAAAAAAAATTATGCTCCAAAGATAAAGCAACTTCATCTTTCTTCATCATCTAGAACACCCAGAATCTAGAAGAAAATTTTTAAAAAAAACCTTATGAACTGATATGAACCCTGAGTTGACTGTAGCACCCTCAGTGACTGCCCAGCAAGCTACATAATGAGGTTGTACTAGCTGATCCAAGGATTCATCACATGGGCTTGCAGCAAAATCCAAGATCTCAACATATCCCACAGCCCAGTCTTCCCTTGTCCCCTTCCTTCTTTCCAGTGCTGTGGAAACCCAGGTGCCATATTGTGTCAGGCTGTGACAGAGAGCCAGCACTGGGGCAGCAGCATTCTGTGCAGCAAAAGATGTACTCTCTGCAAGAGAGTGAAGAAAAACTGGGGAAAGAGCAGGACATGTGTCTGGACTTGAAAGAACTCAACTCCACTCACTCCTCTTTGACCCTTCTCCCACAGCTTCAGAGACCCACTCCACAGGAAGCAATGCTGTAGGACCAGTATGGAAGTTTCTGAATTGCCTTTGAGGGGCCAGAAAACTGAGGAACAGGGGGAGTGGCACAGCACGCTGAGATAGGACACCATGAGAGAAAGAGTCTAAAACCATCTGGGATCAGTTCTGTCCGGCAAAAGTCATTTGGGTCAGACAACTAGGTTGGTGAATTGAATTGCCCAGCAGAGGAGGAGGCTGAGATGCTTTGAGATGTAGTAAATGACTGCTGGATGAATACTTATTGCCCATGACTGGATCATGCCAATGTAATAAAAATGATAACACTACCCAAGTGATTTAAAATTTTCATGCTGTACCAATCAAATTATCACAAAAAGATAGTTTACAGAACTTAATAAGATAATAACAAAATTCATTTGGAAAAACAAAAGATCTAGAATTTCTAGGAAAATTATGAAAAGAGGTAAAGGTGAAGGAAGAATATCATTTCCATACTTTTAAACTATATTTTGAAATAGCAGTCATCAATACTACGCAGTATTGCTTTTAAAAATAGAAAGATAAATCTATAGAAAAAACTAGACAGGGGAGAATCAGAAAGAAGGGAATTCAATTTCTTCAATGTTCAATAACCAGAAAAATAAATTACTTAGGAAATAACTCCCTATTTGGTAAAAACTATTGGAAAAACTGAAAAGCAGTCTGGTTGAAATTAGGCTTAAGTCACCACTTTATACCCCACTCCATATGAATGTCACCTTCACATTAAAAGTCATACTATAAAACAATAGAAGAGAAGCAGATTATATACTTTTCACAAAATAGGTAGAAGATGTATTCTTCTATGAAATAAAGGATAGCAACAATTATAAAGCTAAAATAGGTCATTTTCATTATATGAAAATTAAAGGCTTCTAACAAAATTAATGCATCTAGTATAGGGAAGTGGATAGGAAATTATTTGTATTAGATATCTCTTGTAAAGATCTGGTATTCAAAATGTGACCAAAAGCCACTTTCCAATATTGTAAGTAGGCAAAAAGATGAATAGTTTTAAATGAAGGATTGCAAACTATTAACAATTATTGCAAAATATGTTCCAGATCACTAATAATAAGTGAAATACAAATCAAAAACAATCCTGAGGTTTTAATCTCACACCCTATAAATTGGCAAAGAAGACAAAAGATGGAGATAGTCAGTATTGGAGGATGTGTGAAAAGGTAGGCACTCTAGTTCATTGTTGATAGAACTATGAATCAATATAATCATTTCAGAAAATGATCTGAAATTAAGCAAATAAAGTAACTAAAGTGTCTATAGTCTTTGACTCAAAGATTCTATTAGTAAGTCTAAGCCCCAAGAAGACTATTGATAAGAAGGAAGTCCCCATATACACCAAAATACTTATAGTATCACTGTTTGGAATAGCCAAGAATTGTAAACAAAATAGATACTGATTGACTAGAGAATGTCTAAACAAATTATGGTATGTGAAATAAAAGAATATCATTGTGCTGCTAGAGATGATAAATATGACAAATACTGTGAATTTTGGAAAGATCTACAGGAACTAATGTAAAATGAAGTAATGAGAGCCAAGAAACAATATGTACAATGATTTCAACTTACAGCAGGTGTAAATAGAAAACACAATCACACATACACACACAAAGTGAATTGCACAATAATGAAGAACAAGTATGGCTCAAAAGAAGATATATGAAAAAATACTCCCATTTCACCATTTTTCAGTCCACAAATGCTGTTTGTTGCATGTATTTTTAGATTTTATTGATCGATAGATAAATTTTGCTGGTATTTTCCTCTTTTTTTCCTTTCTTTGTTTAAAATTATTATTTGTTATATGGGATAACCATCTGGGAGGGAGGAAGATGTTGAGGAAAACTATAATGATGTAAAAAATATATTTATAAAACTTATTTTTTTTAAAAAGGAATCATTGGTAACTTTAAAGAAAAAAGTTTCAGTTGACAATAAAATAAGAAATTGGATTGTTTCTCCTTCTCCCCTTCACCAAATTTTTTTAAGGAGACCTTAGAAGTTATCTGATCAGATTTCTCAGTAATATACTAATTCCTTTCTTCAATATCCTCAATTAGCCTTTGTTTTAATATGACCCCAATTTAATCAACTTAGTACTTTCAATTTTCAATTCCATTTTTCAATAGTTATAATCATTAAACTTTTCCCTTACCTATTGAACAAATTTAACCCTTCTTCCATATGACAGCCCTTCAAACACTTGAAGCCAATGACTATTTTCTCTCTTCTAGCCTAAACATTATTAATAGACTTTCCTAGTGTACTAGACTGATCTTCCACTACATGGTTTTTTATGCCCTCTTCCATTCTATCATTCTCCTTTGGACACATTCCAGGTTTAGCCTTTTCCCATTAGTGCCCTTGTAAATTGCATTAGTAGTGTTGAATGTTGTAATCCAGATGTGGTCTGAGAAGCTAGTTCTTTGTCACAACTGTAAAGCACCCACATTAACATGGATTTTTTGTTGAACAATTCTTATTTTATCACTACTGCTCCACCCTCATTCATATGTCTTGTCCATTTTACTGGAAAGAGGACAGTTATGCTGGTAAAAACTGAAAAACATGGCACTTCACTTTGAAAAAAAAATCAGCAAATCTCAGATGGGTTGTTATGAACCTTCAAAGCAACCCATTGATCATGAAAACTGTGTTCCAGAGTTACATTCTTTTTCAATTAGAATTGAAAAATTGAAATAAAAGTTATGAACTCCTTTGCATTCATTTATGTCTTTCACTCCAAAAGAAAGGCCTAGATTTTGTCTGCAAGAACTGATTTATGACAAGCAGACAAAAGAGTCATCAAATAATTCAGGGCACAATGTGAATTCCCCCTTTTAAATAAATAATGGAGTCCTTGAGGGCATGAACTATTTCTTTGTGTATGTACACATATACTGGAACACACACGCGCACACACACACACACACACACACACACACACATACACACATACACACACATATATGCCAGTGCTATTTTATCTTTAAAGTCCCAAAGCATGCAACTTTGCAAGAAATAGGCCCTTAATAATCTTTATTGATTTGAATTTAATTGAATGGGAAGAATTAAAACCTTTAATCAAGAGTACAAAGCCCTTATAAAGAGATTCTACACATACACACAAACACACACACATATATATGTCTATATAAAAATTCAAAGCAAAAAGTAACCGTCAAAAAGGAGAACTTCTAAAAGCACCCAGAAATCATGCTTCCAGGGCAAACTTTCTTTTGCACCTGTGGCCAGTTGTTCAGCAAAGGCTCATGTTTCAAATCAGCTGAATTATCGTCAGAAGGTTAACATTACCTTACATGGACCACTCCCTTCTCAGTCTACTTGAAGAGCAAATGACACATTCAGTGCTGTAAATGAGGGAGTTGTTTTGTGTACTCAGGCTTTACTGGAAGTACAGTTATTTTTTTTAATCAAATAAGCAACTAACTCACTAAGTATGTGCCAGCAGCTTTGCTCAAGGCAGTGATGATGTCTTCAAAGGTGCATCAGATTGAATCGAGTCAGTGTTTCCTAAGATAGTAATTATTCCTTCCCGCCTGCTAGTATTTACAGAGAAAACTCTTACCTCCTTATTTCTCAGAAGTTTGGCAGTTGTGTTGTAAAAAGACTAGCTCCAGGGTGAAAGAGTAGTGCTGAGCCTCCAAACCCCTCCTACTTGTAGCTCAATTCAAATTTAAAGGGAAAGTTGAGCTAAAACTATTATCTGGATAAACAATGCCACATATGGAAAACATCTGTAAGAATTTTTTTTAACCACCTGAATGATCATATAAATTTGTTACTCCCTGAAATACTAAAAGTCATATCAGTCCTCCTTTCGCTGAGCAATCAACAAACATTTACTTAAGTGTCTTCTATGTGCTAAGCATTAAACTCAATGTTGGGGATATGACACAGTGATGAAACAGTGGGACAGCTAAATAGCTCAGTGGATAGAGCACCAAGCCTGAAGTCAGGGGACCTCAGTTAAAATCCGGCCTCAGACACGAGGCAAGTCCTCCAAAAGATAAAAAATAAAAATGAAACAGTCCTCAGGGAATTAAAATTCCTTATTGGGAGACAAAATGCATAGAAGGATGTACGTAGGCACAATGTGTTTTGTCCATGGGGGTTATATGGCCAGATTGGCCTGTCTTTGTGTGGTTTTCAGGAAGGAAAAAAATGTATCTTCTTATTGACCCTTCTCCAAGGCAGACTTTGATTCCTGCCAGAAGGTAAAGGAGTGCACTGGGGTTAAAGGCTGGTTACTTTGCATTTCTCAGAGAAAGTGGTTATCAGTTAGAATTATATTTATTTAGCAATATCACTACTAGGACTGTTTCCCCAAGAAATCATAAAAATGGAAAAGGGTTCCACACATATAAAAATATTTATAGCAGCACTCTTTGTAGTTGCCAAAAACTGGAAATCAAGGGGATGCCCATCAATTGGGGAATGGCTGAATAAATTACGGTATATGAATGTAATGGAGTACTACTGCACCATAAGAAATGATGAACAAGAAGACTTCAGGGAGGCCTGGAAGGACTTATATGATCTGATGCTGAGCGAAAGGAGCAGAACCAGGAAAACTTTGTGCACAGCAATGCGAGAGTTTTTTCTGGTAGACTTGGAACTTCACAATAACGTAAGAACTTAAAAAAAAAAATTTCCATGGTTTTCTAAGGCAAAATGCCTTCCACACTCAGAGGAAGAACTATGGAATTCATTTGCAGAATGTAGCAGATCATATTTGTGCGTGTGTGTGTGTGTGTGTGTGTGTGTGTGTGTTATGTTTTAATTTGTTATATGATTTCTTCATAATATAAAATCTATATGATTTTAGTTCATCTACACAGCATGAATGTAGTGAAAACGTATTCAATAGGAAAGTTTATGTAGATCCTATATAGAATTGTATGGTGTCTTGGGGAGGGAGTGGGGTGGTGGAGGGTAGGTGGGGGTAAAAAAATCTAAGTTTTTTGGTAGTGATTGTAGAACATTAAAAAATTAATTAATTAATTAGAAGAATTATATTTATTTATTCCCTTGAATATTTTTAGTCTAGGAGAAATAATTTTTGGGGTCAAGCTGTGTTCCTAAATTGCTCTCACATAACTGTGAGTCACCAAAGTTATATATCCAAGACTTGACTCCTCTCCAAGGAAACGATAGCTCCACAATGAATTTATATAGCAAATAGTAAATAAAGTCACTTATCCAAGTCAATACCAAAACAAAAATTAGAGAAGTTGTGTGTGTGTGTGTGTATGTGTGTGTGTGTCTGTATACAGGTGTCAGGGAAGACAAGTACCTCTGGTGTGATGGCTGTGGAGCCCTTTTCAGAGCAGTTTTCCATATTTGATGTTCACCTGCCACCCAGTTCTCACAGCCAGCTCCAAGAAGCTGTAGCATGCATAACAGCCATACCCCAGTAAACCATTTCAGCAGATGGGCTAAACCAGGTTTAGGGTCACCTTTGGATTTCAAATCCATCAATGAGTTATGAGGGTCAACCCCAAGTAAGTGAAAACTTTCCCTGGCAGTGAGCAATTTGTTCCAATGGGCCATGAAGGTGGCTAAAGCCGGTGCAATGGGACACTTAAAGTTTGGTCAGGCATCAAAGACACCAAAGTCACCCATCTTGACCCAAAGTCATCTTGAGCCATCACCGGTCATCTTTACCTTTGTCTTGCCACTACACTTTGATGAGTCTGGAAAAGACAGTGAGGCTGAGGACTTCACATAACTCTGCCTCACTTAAATCCAATTTATGCAAGAGTCAAAACATATTTTCCATACCATTTTAAATCCTAACCTAGTGATGTCATTTTAATCCTCTTCAAGCATAAAGGACAACACATACATACAAATTATAAACACACACATATATACATATATATATATATATATATATATATATAT
>JAQQSK010006982.1:0-14174 GCA_028658325.1 Potorous gilbertii
AGGCAGATCCCATCTTGGGGCCACAGAGGAGGCAGAAGGCTCAGCTTGGGTCTCAGGACACCAGACAGAGCTGATGGTTTGTGGGGAGGGGCACAGGACTGGTGGGGCATCTCCCCCTTCCAGCCCTGACCCCCCAAAACTCAGGAGAGGGAATGCAGGGTGACCCTGCTGCTGCTCTCTCCTCTCTCGCACTAAAGCCCAGGCACAGGGAGGGGAGGTATCCCTAGAGGGCTCCATACATCAAGAATGAGGAGGTGAGGATGGAAGTGAGCCAAGAATCACAACCGAAGCCTCCTCCTCTCTGGGCTACACCTGCTCCAGGGACTCACCCAGGGTCTAGGATGAGAGACAGGCTCTGCTTTGGGGAGCTAATAACTGTCCAGAAGTATAGAGATGAGTCTTAAGTATGCCCCCACCCCCACACAGAGAGAGTCTGTGACAAAGGCCCAGAGATTGGGCTCCCAGCCCCAGACCAGGGAGGAAGACCTCCTGTCTAAGCTTCCCCCCGCCAACACTGGCCCCCTCTCAGTCCCTCTGTCTCTGTGTATCTCTGTATCTCTCTCTCTCTCTCTCTTCTTCCCACTCTGTCTCCCTATTCATTCACCCACTTCCACTCCCCCACACCAGAGCTATCCAAGGTCTTTCCTCTTCCACTGAAAGTGGTGATATTTCCATTTTTGTGGAGATGAGCTAAACCTCCACCCTCAGGGAGGGATCTGGAAGGTCCAGGTCAGTTCTCCCACCACCCAAATCTGCCCTCTCCCCTGAAAGTGGCAGGGTCAGAGGCCTAACTCCAGGCTCTCCTCCTCCCCCAGGACTATATGACCCACCTGCCCTCTCAGCCTTGCCCAGCCCTGATGTGGCATCAGGCCATAATGTGACCCTCCAGTGTCAATCAGAGTCATGGAATGCCATGTATGCCCTGTGCAAGGATGGACAACAGATTGCCCAAGACAAGGCATCACCCCATGGAAGAGGGTCTCAGGCCAATTTCTTCATTCCAGCTGTGAACTCTACCCATAAAGGAACTTACCAATGCTACACTTCTAAAAGTTACAGCCCACAGAAGTGGTCATGTCCCAGCAACCCCCTAGTTCTCAAGGTCACAGGTAAGGGAGCCCCATCCCCTCTAATTCCCTCTAAGCTCCTTCACTGGCCCTAGGGCATCTCCCAACCAGCTCAGTTTCCTGACCCAGAGGACCCCAAGAACGAGGAGGGCTGGGGGAGGAGGAGGCTCAGAGGGAAGGGGTGGAGAGTCTGGGCAATGGGACCTGGTCACAGAAGGCAGACAGTGAGGACTCTCCTTCTTGGCCCTTGTAGACACCCTCATCATCTGTCACCTGTCCAGGTATGTTGGTCCCACATACAGACAATATGTCTGCTAGGTCCCAAGAAAGGGAGGTGAGAAAGTCAGAGGAGGAGCCAAGAGGAGGTCAGAGAAGGCCTGAGGTGTAGACAGTGGGGAGCGGGAATGTTAAATACCCCCAAGCTCCTCATCTCTCTCCTCTCCCTATGTCCCTTCCATGCCCCCAAAGCCCAGACAAAGCTAGAGGAGGGGTCAGAAGAACATGGAATCTCCCAGTCTCACAAGTGGACAGACAGGAGAGGTCACTGAGGATACACACCCATTTAACAGACAGAAAAGTGAGGCCGAGGTAAGGGAGGGACTTGCACAACATCCCACAACCCAGTCAGTCTGTGCCGAGCTGGGGCTCACCCTGGAGTCCCCTCCAGGCCTCTCAGGGCTCCCCTGCCCACTCCATATCCTTGTGCCTTTCACCACCTCCAGGTACCTTGTCTCCAAGCCCTGATTCTGAGAAGATGCTATTTGGTGAGTAACTGGAGGATTCCCAGCAGAGTGGAGGGAGGCAAAATGGGATGTCCAGTCAGGATCTGCCCGCCCCATCCATGGTCCTCTCATTTCTACACCTCCTGTAGCACCTGGTTATTCCCCTTTTCCCACCTCCGGGCCTTTGCCCAGGCTGTCCCTCCGCCTGGTATGCTGTCCCTCCTCCCTTCCTCCTCTTACAACATAAAGATATCTCCCAGGCTGAGCTCAGGAGCCTCCTCCTGAAGAAGTCTTTCCTGTGCTCCCCTCCTCCAGCTGTTAGGGATCCCACCCCTCAGATGAGGTCCCATTGATTAATAGGATCCAGCTTATACAAAGCCTTGAAATGCTTCACAATTATGGTCTCAGAGGATCCTCACAACAGCCTGGCAGGTGGGGGCTGTTACTAGCCCCATTGTCCAGAAGAGAAAACTGGGGTTGAGGGAGCGGAGGGGCCCAGCCCAGGCTCACACACAGGGATTGTGTGAGGTGGGATCTGAATTCAGCTCCTCCTCACCAAAAGCTTCATGCCCCAGCCCTTCCACCAAACTGCAGGAGATGGAAAAGGAGGGGAAGGAAGAGCCAAGTCCAGGTGCCAGGGAAGGGACCTGGGGCTGCCTCAGTCCCTCCCTCAGGCTTCTCTCCCAGGTCCTGACTTCACTACCACACCCAGGTTCCCAGGCAGTGAGTGACCAGAGGCAGGGACTGGGCTGGGGCACAGGAGCCTGGGAACAGGGAGAGGAATGAGATGGGGGGGTCTTGTCCCTCTACCACTGACCATCTTTCACCCTCTCAGATCTTGCTCCCCAGGATTACACCGTGGGCAACCTCCTGCGCCTCAGCCTGGCTGGGCTGCTTCTCCTCCTCCTGGGGGTCCTGCTGGCTGAAGCCTGGCACAGTCAGTAGGGACCCTGAGTAGGAGCAGGAACCCCTGACACATGAGATGTCAAGGCTGGGGTTCATGGAACATGTGCCTCCCCAGCACTCACTGAAGCTTGGACTTCTGCCTTTCTGCCCCGCTGCAGACAAAGGGAAGGGCCTTGTGCTCCCTGCAACCTAAGCCTAACCCAAAGTGATGGTGCCAGTCTTCCCCCACACCCAAGATCTTGATGCCCAGCTTTCCAACCACTCCCAGTGGTTTCCCCGTGGCCCCAAGCTGACAGTGCCCAGTCTTGCCCCAGGCACAGACTGACAATTCCTTGTCTTCTCCCCAGGCCTCCCTCTCCTTTCCACTGTTGCAGTTCTGACCCCCCCCCACACACACACTCTCCCAACATCTGTCCCTAAGGAGTCATAGGAACCTGTAGGCTTTAGGATTTCTTCCCTCAGTGGTCATTATTGTGCTTGTAGTGTATGCATGTGTTTGTGTTTGTGGGTGTCTGTGTGTAGAAAAGGCAGCAGCAGCAATCCCTCTGGGCCTCCTTCTGCAGACCTTGGGCCATCAAGTTCTCAGGGCCCAGAAGCCCACCCTTCCCTGCACCAGCCCTGCTGCTTTCTTCTCCCCCATGCTCTCTCCCACATCCCAGGAAACCTTCCCTCACATGGCAGGGCCTACAAACCATTGCAGCTACCAGGCTTTCCTCGTATCTGCTCCCTGATGGTGTAGACCCTGCTTCTCAAGGTACATGAGACCACGTTTCCTCCCAGAATCAATCTTCCTTTGGGAATGTGAATGATTGACATTGCTTGCTAGAGAACGCACACCTGCACAGACACCTATATGTACCTGGCCATTGTCATAACTTGGGGCTCCATCTCTCAGACATGAAGTGTCCCCCAGCCTACCACCACCACTGACCCTAGAAGGGAACCCTCTACTCCCAGGGCCAATGGCTCAGACTGACTCCTCAAAGGTTGACCTGTGGCTCCATGTCTGAGAGATCCTATGATTACCTGCTCTGAGGGCTGTTTTATAAAGACCTGTATAAATGAGGTTCTTTGCAGTTGTCTGTGTCTGCTCATTGTGCAATTGGCATCTGGTGTGAAAGGAAGCCAAATCCCACATAAATGGTTTTTGACCCTCCTTCCCCACTGTGAGACAGAGATCTTGACTGCCTGAAACTAAATATCATTTCCTCTAGACTAATAATGTTTAAGGGAAGAGACAGATATAATTCTGACCTACTTTCCCATCTCTCTGAGGAGATCAAAGTAGCCCCTGTCCCCAATCTTCCTCTTCCCCTCTCGGCAAGAATCACAGACTCTCTTGGAAAAACCAAGGAGGGAGGAAAGAGATGCCAAAGGGATCTATTTTTCTGTCACTGTGAGTCACATCTAGCCAGATTCATATGGACATGCTTAATGTTCTTGGGTAGAAACCTAACTGTACACACAAATCATTCCATAGGCTAACATTCATAGGAGCATCTCCAGGGCTCTTTTCTAGGTTCCTCCACTTCCAATGTGCAGAATGGATTCCAGGATCTCAAAATGTGGAGGGAGAAAACCAGGGGAAAAGCTAAAATGAGGCACAAGGAAGTGGTGGAATGGATAAAGGGGAGCTCATCTCAGAGGGAAGGAGCTGGAATTAGGGGGTCAGGGAAGGTTTTGAGGAGAAGTGAAAGTTGAAACCTGCACAGGATGATTGAAATCATATTACTTCATTCGCCAATGGTTTTGATGGGATTAAAGAGGAAAGAATCTTGGAAACCATGGAGCAGATATTTGGGAATCAGTCCCATACACCTCTGGGACATATCATTGAGAAAGATCATTTCAGGCCAAATGTCCATGGCAGAACATATTTGTAAGATGACTCGGTGCCCAGTAGGGCTATATAATCTCATAGTGCCAGCACCAGCCAGTCTGGAGCAGTACCAAGCTCCACGCTGGCACCTAGCATTTACAGAGTGCTTTGAGACTGGTGAAGAATTTGACAAACACTCCCTCATTCGATCCTCACACCAGCCCCCAGAGTTATGTACTGTTACCATCCCCATTTTGGAGAAGAGATAACTGAGGCAGACAGAGCTTAAGTGACATGAGCAAGCTCACACAGCTAGGAAGTGACTAAGGCAAGATTTGGACACCAGTGTCCCATCAAGAGGCCCAGAGTTCTTTCCATCAGCTGGGCCACCAGCTGCCTGGAGATAACGAGCAACCCTGGGAGAAATAAAGGAGAAGACGTTGATTGAGTCAGGCTGGTTAATGTCTTGAGGAAAAAGTGAAATCCTGGCCCATAAAGCCTTTCAGCATACCCAGTGAACACTTCCTACAGGCTTCTTGGAAGGGTGGAGTGCTACCAACCTTTACAAGATACCTCAAAAGAGAGAGAAAGGGATAGGACAAGGGAGGAAAGAGGGAAGGTGGGGAGGACATGTGACAGTCCTGACCCAGAGACTGAGGCAAGAACAACCAGGCTATAAAACCAAGGGGGTGAATTTCCCAAACTAATGGGATAAAAGTCAATGAAACACTTAGAGAACATGATGTCTCTCTAAACACTCTCATCCACAAGGGGAGAACAGATCAATGAACCTGGCATGGAACTCAAAGAAAAGAAACCTAGAAAAATAAAAAATAAAAAACATTGTCATAGAAATTCAGAAAATCAACCCACCTCCACAAGATTTTCTCCATCCTGCCCCTGTGCTGGGGACCTTCTTCATCCCCATCCAGACTTTCCCAGCCAGCATCCTTTTCAGTTCTTTTTAGATACTCATTAGCTATGTGACACTTTCCCACTCACAGACTTCTGCCTTAGTTTCCTCATCTGGAAAATGAGGATACTAATAACACCTGCCTCTCTCACTAGTAGATGGAGGATACAATGAGATCCTCTTTGTAAAGACCTTGGCAAACCTTACAACAGCATATAAATGCCAGCTATGATTACTCCCCGACAAACTACCATCCACTCTGCATGACTGTGAAGTCCGGGAAGGCTGAGCCTCATCTAGAGTCTCTCCCAGGAAGATTCCTGTGGGGTGGGTCCTATCAGTGTCTCCAAAAGGCACTTCCTGCTCCGAACACCCACCCTGATGCTGACGCCTGCTGCTATACTTACAACCTCCAAACCACCCTGCATGGGCCAATCAACAGGAAACCATAGTGGCAAGGAGCTAGAAAACCTTGTCATTGAGACTGGACCCTGAGAGACTCAGTACAGCAGACCCTGGTCACATCCTCTGCCTCAGACCGGCCTGAGAATACCCTCCCACTATCTACTGGCACCATGATGACCCTCATCTTCTCTACCCTACTAAGCCTGGGTGAGGCCTGAGGTGCACCTAAAATGTGGGCAGTCAAGAGATGGAGCAGACAGAGCATCTTCCTGAACAGAGATCTGGACTCAGACACTCACTAGGTGTGTGACCCTGGGCAAGTCACTTAACCTTGTGTACCTCAGTTTTTTCATCCGTAAAATGACCTGCAGAAGGAATTGGCCAAAGCCTCCAGGGGCTCTGCCAAGGAAACTCCAAATGGGATCAGGGCAGCATCAGGCCACATTCAGTGAGTTTTGGAGGCTGGGGGCAGCTGAGCTAAAGACCCAATGGGGAATGAGCTGAGCTCTGACTCTGCTTACAGGGAATGGGGGCAGAGAGGCAGAGGTCAAGAAGAACTTCTTGTTCCCAGCTCTAACCCAAAGGGGACATCCCTGGAGGAGACTCTGTGTGAGTAAAGGGGGTAGGGGTAGGGGGGGCCTGGGCTGACACAGGAAAGAGCCTGGTCCTGGGCACAACCAGGGCCATGGTCCCTCATGTCTTCTCCTCTTGCCTCCAGATGCTACTGTGAATGATGACAGACAGACAGAGGAGGCCACACAAGAGGATATTGCTGTGAATCACTCAGAGATCTCTCCTGGAGGGAGCAGAGAGGAAGAGGTGTCCATAGTCCATATATACAGCTGGGAGAGTTCAGGGTCCTTTCCCCACCTCAGCTCTCCTGCCCCATGTCCCATTGCATCCCCTCATCCCCTCCTGCCAGCCTCCTGAAAGGGAAGACCCTCAGGAAGTGACCTATATCCAGCTGAACTTCAACAGCATCAAGGCAGGGGCCAAAGACCCTTCTTGCCCAGGAGCAGTAAAGCCCAGTCTCTCTGCTGCCCTTTGGGGAGCTCAGTCCGAGCTGAAGGGACCCCAGGAGGAAGAGGCTCCTTCCCATTCAGCCTCTGCTTTCTAAGGCCCAGCCCTGTCCTACCCAGGGAGCCAGACAACCAGATGTTAGGAAGTCTGCTCCTCACTCAAGGGGAAGGGCAGGAAGGACTACAAAATGCTGGGAATATGGTTCCTCTCTCCTGACCTCTGCACAAAGAGCCCTTAGCTCCAAGTAGAATGTACCCCATGCAATGCCAGGCCACCAGCCTAGGGGCAGACCACTCTCTGAATACTGATTAGTTCTCTGGGTCCTACACACAATGGGTCTGTCACTTCACTGAGAGGGAGATATGCTGTGTAGTAGAGGCCAGAGGGCTGCCCCTATTTCCACAGGAGGAGAGGAAAGGAGAGGAGGAGGAAGAAGGAAACAGGTTCTTATTATGGGCCAGACTCTGTGCTAACACTTTACAAAAAAAATGCCGTAGGATCCTCACACCAATCTTGGGAGAGAGCTGCTCGTGTTAGCCCATTTTACAGTTGAGGAAATGGAGGTAGATAGGTTAAGGAAGAAGACAGGAGAGGACAGGAGAAGGGGTGGGGAGAGGAAGGGAAGCTTCTAAGGGCATCTCCATCAATGGGGCACTGGCTGAGCAAACAGTGGGGTAGGGATGTCCGTGATGGAATTTTTTACACCTTGGGAAATGAGGCAAGAAACTCTTTCAGAGAGTTCTGGGCAGCATGACCTGCCACAGGGCAAAGTGAGCAGAACCCAGAGAATGCTGCGTACTAGGAAAATAGAATTATACAGAATAGGAACACTGAAAGACCAAAGAATTCTGACCAGTGCACTGACTTAGCCTGACTCCCAAGGAGGTATGGAGTATAGAGGTGGTGGACACTAGGGGCAGAAAAGGACATACACTGGGTGCACATAGTCACTCTGTGCATTGGTTTTCCATAAATCAATTTACTTGTTACAAAGTTGGTTTTTCTGGATTAGACCTGACAAAGTATTTGAAATATAGTCCAGATTATACCCATCTAATTTGTGGTTGGTTAAAGCAGAACGAAGCTGGTCAGAGGCAGACACTCAAATGGCAGTTTAATTTTCGAGTGAAGAAAACACTTCCAAGCAGTACTGCACCTTCCAGAGGAGGGCTTAAGGGATTATGGCAGGGGTAGGGTTTTAAGCATGAAAACTACAAAAGGTGGGAGCACAACATAGTCATTCTCAGGTCTTGAATGAACAGTACCCATGATATGCCCACACTTGCAGACATTTGGGGGAAAATACAGGCAGTCGTGGGTACCGTGGGGAAAAATCTCTAAGTTATTAGAAGTGTTGAGGCTGTGACTTTCTCACGTCATTAGGGTCTTTGAGCCTTGTGATCCTTCAGTGCATTACAGAACCAGACCTAGTGGGGTGGGAAAAGGTATGCAGCCCCAGGCTGGGTTCACTTAGCAGTTACAAGCACAGGGACTGCGAGCATGTCTGGAGAAGTGATGGATGTCCTTCTGCTGGAGCACATCAGCTGCAGCTCCAGCTTTCAGGTCAGTTTCTCCTGGGAAATAGAGAAGCTCCAACAAATGAAAATAGTAAAATCTGGCACATAGTAGCACCATTTCAATGCTGATTCCCCCTCCTTCTCTGAGTGCCTATATACAAATCTAAGAAATTTATTCTTTGAGTGGGGACAAGTGTAGTTTGAATTTCACTCTCAGTCTCTCCAGGTATATGGCAGGGAAAGCTTCTTCTTGATAACAGTTCATGAGGTTCAGATTTTTGTCCTTAAAATTTATGTATCCTTTTTACCTGACAATCAGTCAGTCAATAAACAATGGGGGAATTATCTATATCTGAATCACATGGCTAAGGAGTCCTGGGTCAGCCTCCAGAGTCCCAAGGAAAAGGTCCTCAGCTGCATATCTTACTATGCAAGAGATTCCCAAAGATGGTTCAGGACTACTCACCTTCCTTATAACCAAAAGGCATCTTGCCACTTAAATGCATGATCAGAGGGAAGGGAGCGGTTGTTACCACATCTTCCAGAGAATTCCTCTTTAGAAATTCTTGATTCCAAAAGGGGTGGTGAGCCCTTCCTGGGAGCAAACATCAAGGTCTGGCTAGAAATAAAATTAGAGTCAGATTGCAGGAAAATTGAGTAAGGTCAGACTGTCCTAATGAATTTCGGCATCACATTTGGACCTACATTCTACCAAGCTCATCTGACCAAAGGAAGTTATGCAATTAGTAATACATAAACCAAACATAAACAAAATGTAAAACAAAACATAAATACATTAAAACATGAGACAAATATCAATAGGGATTAAAGCAGTCAAAGAAGAAGTAATTGATGTTCACCAGGATGGTGTTTGAAATAATTTGAATCTTTTTGCAATCTCATGAAGGTAGTGAATCCAAGTGTCCACTTGCCTAGAGTGGTTTCCATAAACAGAATATGAAGCATTTATAGCCATACATCAGCTAGTACATAATCTATGACTATCCTATTATCCATGACTACATTGACTAGAAAGAATAATGTCCAAGACCTTTGCCCAAGGTGTCTCAGGAAGATTCTGAAGACCACCTGGCAGGATACGGTACCAGAAACTCAGGTCCTTATTCAAACTAAAATGCCAAGCATTCAAACCCTGCTTCAGAGAGTGCAACTCCAATGGATTGGCCAAGTTGTTCAAATATAAACCGTATGCTTGCCAAAAAGAATATTTTTTGGAAAACTCACAGAAGGCAAGCATTCACATGGTGGTCAGAAGAAGCAATACAGTGACACTCTCAAAGTATCTCTCAAGAAGTCTGGAATTCATCATGCAACATGGGAATCACTGATACAGCACTGCTCAGCATGGTGTGCCCACGTCAGAGAAGGTGCTGTGTTCTATGAGCCAAGAAGAATTGAAACAATTCAAAGGAAATGCTGGATGCACACATTTGGAATATAAACCCCAAACGCTCACATCTGACCTGTGGCAGAGCATTCCAAACTTGTATTGGTTTGATCAGCCACAGTTGGACATGTTGGAACTTCACTTTATTGTAGTAGTCATTTTGGTCCTCTTAGAGAATGAAGGACAACAACCAACCAATTATCTTTCTCTAATTATATTCACTGGAAGAAAGAGGTATTTCAGAAACTGAATTTTTCACACACAATAAATTCAAATGCCAATTTAACTCTTCCTTAGGCCATGGAATTATTACAAATTCAGAAAAAAACCAGCAAGACCTCATACACTTATAATGTGCCCATAACCTTTACTGACCACTTGCAGTGATCATAGAAATTTGCTATAGAAGAAAAAAGCAGGGACATGTGACATACCAAATATGACAGGATAAAGCATCTTTATCTCTGTTTCAATTCAGATCAGGGTCACAGTGCTCCAATCATGCAGCCTCCATTCCACCTCATAGCCAGACTCAGGAAGACTCAGGGGGGAGACATTATTTTCAAAGGAACACAATGGGGAAACTGAGTCAGGAGGATCCCATCTTAGATTGAAGCTAAGATTGCCCTCTTGAATTTTTCCCAGATGCAGACCTCCACCAGGATCACATTCCCTCTGAGTAGTTTGTGGCATATCTCTCAGATACTGATTGAATGCAGACAACTCTACCCAAATTCAAACTCAAAACAAAATTACCTACGGTTGCAAGACCCTTTTACCTCAAATAGCGAGTTTTACTCATGACAGCCTAGAGCCAGATACACTTATTTTTATTCTCATGGAGATGCAGTAAGCAATAAAGGTTGATCAGGACTCACATACATAAGGGATTCCATTTAACATCTTTCCTTCTCAAATTTAAATTTGTCCTACTGTAATTTCTAATCTTTGGAAATACATTCTATCTATTGTACATAAACTTGCAACTTCTCAGCAAGCCAGCTTCATTGTTTAGGAACTCCATCATCCCAAATAAGCTCTTTACCTGGGATTGATAACCTTGCCCACACAGATGGTTTCCATGGACCTTGGCAAGTTTACAAAATAATGGAAATCCACATGGATCGCAGGTAGGGGCTGATCCTGATGTCCTACCTGCCAACCCCCATAACCCAAAGGAGGATTGTTCTGAAAGGGCAGAACCAATCCAGATGAGGTTTTCATCCAATTCTCTCCTTTCCACACACTGTAATAGATTAACAATTTTAGGTTTTAACATTATAACAGTAACCCCAAATAACTTAGTTAGCAATCTTACAACATTCATAGGGGACACCCAAATTGTTTTAGCTGTACCCTACTCTTTAACTGCAGGCAAAGGTGGAAATGCCTGGTTTTCTAAATAGCAATTATAAAACATTCTAAGACAGAGTTAGCAGGGCTGAGAAAGTAACATAGCTGGTTTTACACAGTTTCTCCACCATCTTTTAGTTTCTTTCAGTTCATACTTTTAATCAAATATTGTTTGATGTGATTGGCACAAAATTTACCAATTTAAAAATATTACGTATTTAAAACTTAAAACAATCACATTACCAATCAAGTGACTGCAATTCTGTTGAATGCATTTCCAAATTACCTTATATAGAAAATATATACCTTATATATATATACCTTATATAGAAAATCAGGCATCTCATCACCACTGGCATTGTATACTGGTCATATCTAATTAAGGAACTAATAACAACAGTTAGCATTATCTTAGGCACCTTCCAATCATGTGAGATAAATTAATGTAACTTGCTTAAGATCACCCAGTTAACAAATTTGAGATCTATGTCTTTTCCCTATTTGCCATCAAATAGGCATAACACATTTCACATGAAATACAACCAGAATGAATTCACTTACCTTCTGGACATTTTCCAGCACACAAAAACTTTTCTCTCTTATGTAAGACATAAAATGATTAAGTGATAGCCAAAGTGCCTCTCTTTGATCTGTGGGGGGAAATTTCCCCTTTCTTTATTGTCTCTCTCTCTCTCCACATTCAAATATTGGCCAGAGATAGAATGGAGCAAGAGAGAGAGACAGAGAGACAGAGAGACAGAGAGAGAGAGAGAGACAGAGACAGAGACAGAGAGACAGGGACAGAGAGAGACAGAGAGAGAGACAGAGAGAATATTTGGCCACAGCTAACCCAACACAGAGCAGGACCAGGGAAATCCTGAGCTGATTTGGGGGAGCAGTAATGCTATGATTGTCCTTGACTCCCTTACTCCTTGGGATCCTTCAAGTCCCAGCTGAATGACCACCTTCTGCCTTTTCCAGTCCTCTTACTGCTAATGCCATCCCCTCAGAGGTTTCCTCCAAGTTCTCCTGTCTGTAGCTTGTTTCTACCTATATGTTTGCCTCTTGTCTTCCCCATTAGACCATGATTTCCTTGAGGTCAGACACTGTTCTTGTCCTCTTTCGTATCATCCTGACTTAGTCCAGTGTTTGGCACGTAGTAGGTGCTTAATCATTTTTTGGCGATAACTTGAGAGCAACACCAATGTCTCTGCTGCAGAGTCCTGGGCCTGTTGTTGAGGGGACAGCAGAACAGAATGAGCTCCTATGTAGGGTGCTGGGAGGATGGGCTGGATACTGAGAAAATAGACAAAAAAGTCTTCTGTGATATGTGTTGGCATTGAGAGGATGGAGAAGAAGGAGACCTAGGAACCTGTACTAGGCCCTGAGAAGAAATAGGAATGAGCCCCAGGTCCTGTGTGGAGCATGGAGGAGGTCAGGGGGAAAGAGGCACAAACCCTGAGTGAGCTCCCAGTGGAGCCAGGTGCCAAATTCTGCTGAAAGGTGTCCCATTCCAGGTTGCACATGTGCTGAAATGGATCATTCCAAGTCTCAGCATGTAAATAATCAGCCCTTTTAAAATATATATATATATATATATATATATATATATATTATAACACTGCCAGGTGAAAACAGTTCCCATGGGGCTAAAGCAGCCCCTACCCACACCCCCAAAATGAGGGGAAGTTCCAGGCCAAGAAATTAAAAGTATTCAGTAATGAAGTCCCTGGGGCTTGCTGCAGCATTCCACTCTGTCCTCAAAAGAACATTTATAAACTTCTTAGCCCAAGGACCCACACTTGGTCTCAGAACAATTCACCTGGGGGCCAAGTTAACTCAAAATGATCCTTGTCTCCTACATGGTATCTTCACTCCCAACAATCCCATCTGAGATTTTGAGCATGTATGGGGTTACCTCACTCCCTTTTGGCCCTGGAAGACAGGACTAATGTCTATTAGCTGACATGACATGACAGTGGGAAAGATGAAGAATTAGGCTGATTTGTGGAGGCAGAAAAGAGCTGAAAAATAACTGTATCCTGAGAGTGAGCATAGAGATGAGCTGCAGTGCAGTCACCTGAGGGGTGGAAGGGGGAGGGGCCTTAGGGGACATTCTTGGATCCCTGACTGCCCAATGCTCATTCTATGAAAACTCACAGCCTGTCTGGGGCCTTTGTTTCTTCACCTATAAAATGGAAGAATGACATTCAGGGTCCAAGGCCCTCCTGGCTCTAAGCTGAGTCTAAAGGCCACTTGGAAACAGAGAAACAAAGGATTGGTGATAGGAGGAGGTACTTTTAGGGCCCATGCATCTCCTGAAAGCGCCCATGGGGAAAAAGCATGGAGCAAAGAAAAGAAAGCTAGATATGGGTAAATCCTCACACAACCCCCTGAAAGATCCCCATTTCCTCTTCCTATGCTGGCATGACCTTCAGGGACAATCTGATAGAGGGGGAAAGAACTGGCCATGCCAAGCATGGAGAGTCATTGGTCATGACCAAGCTCAGGCTTAGGCTTTCCTGCTGCTCAACCAGAACCTCCACAGTGTTCCTGGATTCTTGTCTGGTTCATCAAAATGTGTGTGGCCACAGTGTGAATTATTTTTGTAATGATGTTGAGTACAGAGACCTCAAAGGTGGGCAGGGGCTCAGGACCAAAGACTGATCCCTTCTTGCCCAGTCCTTTCCAGGCCAACGTTTGGCGGGTCTGGGCTACTGATAGACAGGCTGAAAAGAAAAGTTCCTCACTGGACCACTGAGGTTGCACAAATTTCAGATATTCACTCAAATTTTCAAGTGAATTATCTGTGCCCAACCTGTGGTAGAGCATTCTGAGCTGATACTGGTCTGATCAGCCACAGTCAGACAGTCTGAAATTTTACTTTATCACAGTAATGCCATTTTGGTCTTCCTGGAAGACAAAGCATAACCACCATTCAGGTCCTCCAGGGCTTTAAGTCCATGAGTGGGTGGGGAAGCCGTGAGGCTGACACCTGAGACATATCTTTCCAGAGCTGTGGGGTCTGGATTATGACCCAAAAA
>JAQQSK010006983.1:0-14174 GCA_028658325.1 Potorous gilbertii
AATCTCCTTCACTGTGTTTCTGCGCGGCTTCCACTGTTCCAGAATTTGTCAGGAGTTCTTTTTACAGGAAATCTATGGGCTGTGGGTTCGGACCTACCTTAGGTGAGTCTTTCTACTCCGCCATCTTGGCTCCGCCCCCTGGTCATCATCTTAAAATAAATTATCATCTTGTGGTCAACTTTCTTGAGCCTTTCTAAAATTAATTAATTCTCCCATGAGAGGCATTAAGTTCATTTTGGGGCCCATGACTGAAACTATTTCAACTTAAGAAGAGTCACCAGAGCTTGTGATTCACTGACATGTCCTTTGGGGACCTAAGATCACCTTGATACTAAGGAAAGCATCAACATAGTATTTTAGTGGAGGTTGAGATGAGCTTTTCCAAACAGCTCATGAATAGATCATTAGGACACTATCTGATTAGATATCAGTGGTGTCAATGTCACTGCAAATTGCTATCTATTATATTCTAGTTGCTTAAGGTGATATGCGAGGGTAAAATGACCATGTCACTCCACTCCTTTCACAATAATAGAGAAACTTTTGATAGATTATGAACCCAATCCAAGGGGTAGCAGAAAGCTCTCTTTTGATGGGAGGAAAAGACCTGTTTAGGGACTTTCTCAGTCCCCCTTGCTAGATCATCATACTTATTCCACTTCCTAACTGTAAGTGTTCCCCAAGGTGTTATCCCAGGCCTTTTTTTCTCTTCTTTTTTATACCTACCCTCCTAGTGACCTTGTCAACTCTCATTGACTTAATGATCATATCTATGTAGTTTGCCCGGGAAATATTTGGCGATTTTAAAGTATTGTAAATTCTACGTGAATTAGCAATGTATTGTGGCAGTCACAAAAGTGAATACAGCCTTAGACTAAATGAAGAGAGGTAGAGATTTCAGGAATAAGTAAGTGATAATCTCTTTATACTCGTCCTGGTAAAATCATATCTGAAAACTTGTGTAAATTTCTGGACACCACATTTTAGGAAGGATATTGTTAAATGCAACAGAGTTTAGAAGAAAGTAAGTAAGATCTTAAATCCATGTCATGTAAGGATTGGTTGAGGAAAATGAACATTTTAGATGAAGCCTCAGAGGGGAGATTAATAGCTGTGTCCAAGTGTTGTTTTTGCCTCAGGAGATAATGGGTTCTCTCTTATTGGAGGGAGGATGGATAACCATGAATATGTTATGATGGGTATTTCTTTTGGGTGTGGTTTGGTTTAAGTGGCTGATGAAGTCCTTTATAGCTCTCAAATTCTATATTTCTATGATTTTCAGATCTATATATCACTGTCTACCATCTCAGTTTTAATCCCAACACCAAGTACCTTTTGACCATTTATGACTGGATGTCCTGTAGGCCATCTTCCATTTAGCTGCCAAAGTGTTAGTCTTGTGTGTTTTTGTTTTTCAAAGAGGCCAATTTATCCAGATTAGTAGAAAAACAGGAATCAGAGAAAGTATATGTAGGGGCATATATACCAGACGATACAGAACAAAGGTGCTTGGTTACTGGGAGGGAGGTAACAGTTCAAACAAGCAAAAGAGTCCCAGATTTCACCTAAGGGAAAATTTCCCAAAGTTTCTAGTTTAGCAAGTTGAGGCATAGAGAAATGATGGAGATTGCTAGTTCCTCTCATGTTAGCTTCTTCCAGTCTTTTCCTTCAGCAATCTGAAGCAGGGTTTGCACTGTCCATCTTCTCCCTTAAAGCTGGAAATCAGAAGATCTCAAAGTAGAGAGCCCAAAGATCCTGAAGAAACTGTAGTCTCAAAGAGACTCAAATTTTGAAGAATTTCAAAGCAGAGCACCTCTCTCTCTCTCTCTCTCTCTCTCTCTCTCTTTCCTCTCTTAACCCCTCTCTCCATCTGTCTCTCTCTCTTCATTCTAACAATCATGTAGGCACTAAACACTGATGTCTGCCAATGAGGAAAGAATTCCATACCAACAGGCTTTGGGACTTAGTTTATATTTTTCCTCTGAGTCAATTGACTGGGACAAGTTCAAAACTTTTAATTAATTCTATAGCATAAACACAAGCATCAGTGCTTTAAAACAAGCATGATTTTCCTGCCATCCTAGGCAATCAACCCTTGGGACTATTGAAACTGGAACAAAACAAATACACATTGACAGTACATGCAGTAGACATGACACTATACAGAGTACTCTCTTGGGAGTCACTACAGTGACAATATGCCTAACTACATATAAGGCATAATAAATGCACAACTTGAAAGAACATTCATATCCATATTACCTAGCAATCAAGCAAAAACAATAAGCATGGCTAACAAAGCAAAGCTAGTTAGGTGCAACAATAACACTATTAATAAGCCTATATATAAAATATATATCCAAAATGATAGTTTTCAAGCACAGGTCTGACTCCCATCATTTCCCTTTTACAAAATCTCCAATTTGGTTCCCTGTTGTCATTAGACAGAATACAATCTTCTCTTTGTCACTTAAAGCCATTTGCAGTCTTGTTCCACTTTCCCTTTCTATGCTGATTTTGCATTACTTTCTTTCCCACACTCTGCATTTTGGCTGAATGGGCCTACTTATTGATCCTCACACAGGAACTGTGATTTCCCCTCTGTCTATTGAATGGATAAATGACCTTGTTGAATCTAAACTGTCCTGTTCCCTAAAAGAGACTATCCCTTTAAAATGAGGCTGTCACATTAGCCTGAAGTTGGGAATGCAGATAATTCAGTTCTACTTTTCCTTTCCCTTCCTTCTTGGAGCGTCCCACCTCTGAGCTATTAGAAAGAGTTGAATGGAAATAGCAGATCATAGAGAGATTATGCATCAAAGAAAAAGGAGATGACCATGGTACATACATATAATTTGACATCTATAGGATTATGTAGAAAGTAAACTGAAATAATGTGTAGACATTGAGGAAGCTACATGCACCCTGTCCTATCCTCTTTTTTCCTAGTGCAAGGAAGTATCATTACACTCTATATCCCACTGGTGAGAGCAACATCAAGTGTCAGTAGTGACTTCAGGTGGCAAAGTGTGGGGAGATTGAGCCTATCTGTTACCATATTGCCTCCTGCCAGTTCAGCCCATTGAAGCCTGGTGGAGGCAGCCATCCATAATCTAACTGTCTGCTTTCCTGGAATATGTGACTAGCTCTGTATTGAGGATGTAGGTTTTATAAGTATTTCTCAATTCACAGAAACTATTTTAAAGGATTTATATGTGTTTACGGACCTAGAAATTTCTTTGAAATAATCTGTGAGCATTCTTAGTGCCCTATAATTTATAAATTGCTTTTTATCTTCAAGGAAATTCATGGATAGCTTCAGGTTTTATTGATGGTGTTTTAAGATTTTAGAATTCTAGCAGGCAGGGAAAGCTGGGTAATCTTTTCCTAAAGCCCAAAGTAGACTTAACTTGTAATATTTAGACCAAATGTAAAAGGTCAGAAGAATGGGGAATATTTTATCCTCTGAAGCGTGCAAACAGTCTTGTGCTTCCTTTTACATCAGGGCATGTCATAATCTTTTTTCTTCCTTTTATTGAGAGTTAAGTTTAGGGAGAATGCCTAGTGCTGGTATTTTTCAAAATCATTGTGATGCCTTCTCTTATTTGTTCTCTATTGAGCCCCCTGGCAAAAGACAGTGTAATCACTGTTTCTTGTCAATCTCCTTCATTCATGAGGGAAAAGAAAAACATGCAGGATTTTGAACTGGAGTCCTCTGAAATGAGAAGTAATAGAGAAGATGGGAAAGGCAGATCAAAGTGGAGCAGATTTACCATGTGGACTCGCTACACTGCAGGAATGAGAAAATACGAAAGGGACCCATGCTTCTGTGAGATTAGGGTAAATCTTTAAAGGTTTGAGCAGTTTTTGAAACTGTCCAGCTTGCTGAGCCTACACAGATTGAGTAGTGACATAAAGGATTCTTTCCCTAGAGTTCGGGAAGCTGTTGACATTGCTTAGAATCACAATATACAGTGAATTGGGATAAAACAGAAAAGGCTGGGAGATGGAGAACCAAGTAATGAAAAACTTTCAGTTGGGTAAAGTGCTTGGTAAATCCCCAGTCAATTTCTCCCTTTCTTAAGCTTAAAAAATGGCAATTCTTCTGCCTTACAACAACTCTGTGAAGTAAAGAATGTGTTATCTCCGTTTTACAAATTGAGAGATTGAGGGCTACGGAAGTTGTGTCTTTCTTGCCCATGGTTACACTGCTATTGAAGTTCAGGAATGAGATTTGAAGTCAGATCATCTGACTCTAAGTTCTTGTTTCTTTCCAATATGACACACTGGAACACATATACCAATAGTTTCAAAAGAATTAAGGAGAACCTCTTGGCTATGTGGGCTGAATTAAAGTATCACGATTAATCTATTAATTTAATATTTTAACATTAATTCAAATTAATTACAGTTAATTCTAATATATTAATTTAACATATTAAATGTATATTTTTATATCAAATTAATTTTGATAGACCCACATTTGATATAATATAATGAGTAAGGAGTTATATGACATCATTGCCCAGATAGCTTTAGTGACTGGGCCAATATCATATAGAGAGTTAGTGACATACTGGGATTTGAACTCCCATTTGCTGACTCCAAATTCAGTATTCTTTGCATGGTACTATGTGTCTCACACCAGCTACATTTCTCTAATCTCAGGAGGTGCTTACTTCAGTACTTAGGACCTTAATAAATATTTATTGACTGATTGGATCCATGATACCATTAATGTGGGTAGTCCCTTTAATGGTTTAGATAGTAACTCAATCAAAATTTCTCCTGTTTTACTCTTCTCCACTGTCCTCCCATAAATTTTCCATAAAATATATACCCACCTAATCATGGAAATTAGTATAGAACCCCGGGCTGTCCATATGTAATCCTGTCTTCTTACTACATGACTACTCTATTTCTTTTGAATCATCTTCAGATTGAGGCAAATTCTGATATTTCATGGATGTGGTCAGGAGCCCCAAAAACAAAAATGAGACGGACCCAAGACAGACCCATTCTGTGTAAATCCCACAGTTTATAAGCAAGAAGGTTGGAGAAATCTAAAGAACATGATGGTTATCACAGGATGAACTGATGACTCCAAGTCTCATCATCATGCTTTCTAAGTCAGCTTTTAACCTCTCAACATCTTTGCCTAACTCCCTAACCCTCCTCTTCCCTCTGATGGAGGGCTGGAGTATGGAGCACTCAACTCCTCCCAAAGTTTTCCTTTATAGAGAATGCAGATCTGGACTTTCCAGCTAACATTTCACTTTCCATCTCTGTCTCTGCAAGGTTTGACTCCATGAAAGGCAAGGACTGTCTTTCTTTTCCTAATTTATATACCCAATGATTAGCACAGTGCCTGGCACATAGTAGGCACTAAATAAATGTTTATTGAATTGAATTGGTGTCAGATTCAATTAAGTAAAAATCTACACAGTCTTTATACAGTAGAAATGCCCCAGGAGATCCCAGTGCAGCAGAAAATGTGGAATTCTAAACCTATAGTTTGGGCTGATTGGTGTGAGCAGACAGATATTTGCTGGGACATTCTTGTTAGTCATCAGGGATCTCATTGATTTGTCCAGCATTAGAGATTGCGCAATAAGTAACTTACAGGGAAGGGTTTACTTTTCTTTATTGAAATGCTATCTTATTTAGAGAGTTATAATGAAGTAAAAAGTCATTGAGAGGATACTGATCAAAGCCGAAAGTATAGACATGAAGGTCAGGAAGTCAGGTGGATGATGTGCTTTGGATGTCTTTTACCTAATAATAAAGAAGAACTTAGCATCAGCATGGTATAGATGGGCTGGGCTCAAATTAAGGAAGAACTGAATTAATTAAATTAAACAAATTAACTGAAGGAAGTCCTGCCTCTGAACAACACTTACTAGTTGTGTGATCCCAGGCAAATCACTTAACCTTGATATGCCTCTGGTGGTCTCTGGAGGTAGGGAGTCCTATACACTGGATGCCCTATGTTGATGAAAAAAACAGATTAATCATGGATTAAATATGTAAAATGACACATATTAAATATACAAAACTTCCTAAATTATAGGTTATAATATTTGATTACATCTCTGTTTTTTTTCAGTCATGTCTGACTCTTTGTGACCCCATTTGAGGTTTTCTTGTCAAAGATATTGAGGTTATTTGCTATTTCCTTTTCCAGATTATTTTACAGGTAAGGAAACTGAGGCAGAGTTAAGTGAGTTGCCCAAGGTCACACAGCTACAGCTACTAAGTATTTGAGGCTGGATTTCAACTCTGATCTTCCTGACTTTCAGGCCTGGTATTCTATCCACTGTACCACTCAGCTGCCTGCACATTTATGTTACCTGTTGCCATGTATCAGTCTGGCAATAAGCATTTATTAAGTTCCTACAGTATGTCAGGCATTGTTAAACACTTAGTGATCTTAAGTGAAAAAGGGATGTCAGGGTTTTCACCTCTTAAACTTCAGATATAGATTTTTAAGTAAGGACCTTGGGATCATAGGATTGTAGATTTAGAACTGGAAGGGAAGTTAGGGATCACTGAGACCAGAAGTGTCAAACATGCGCCAAAGGCCCCATTACTACCTGTAACATGGAGTGTGGCCCAACCAAATTAAAATGTAATTGAGAAATGATTTAAAAAATAAATAACAATACAATAGCACACGATAATATTATGTTAATGTTAACATGTGGTTTTTAAAGTCAATATGTGGCTCACAAAAATCCTTCTATATGGTTTCCATTTGAGTTTGGCACATTGATCTAGACATTGTCCCCTTCACTGCACCACTCCCTAATTTTGCAGATGAGAAAACTGAGATCCCCAATAGTTAAATTTTGAAGCCAAGATAATGCCAGAAGTAAGATGCACAAGCATGTCCTCTGACTGGGAATCAAGGGTTCTTTTCACTATACCATGATGTTACTATCACCATCATAAACTTATTAGGTATACACTGTGGTTAAAAACATTCACATGTTCTACATCAGATTAGATAATGAGAGCTGACATTTGTTTGTGACTATATGAAGTAAATGAGAATTTGTCATCATAAGGAATTCCTGGTATGGAAACTCCTTCCACTAACACATATTGCAACCTCATCTATGACTTAGCAAATAAATCGTTGGTAGATGCCTTGAGGGCATTTCAGTGACTTGCTCATGTTCATGAAAATAATGAATTCCTGAGGTGACATCTGAATCCAGATCTTTCTAAGTCTAAGATCTATTCAGGCTACTTCTTACATGCAGAAATTTAGCTAACCTTTTTATGGTACTTTAAGTGCAAAGTACTTAACAGCATTCCTGAAGGTTAAGTGTTATAGGAATATCTCTCCCCATTTTGCAGATGAGAAAATGAAGGCTCAGAAATGTTTAGGAAGATGTCCATGATTACACAACTATTATGCATCAGAAAAATCAATCCCAGGTTTTGCTCCAGCCCTGGAACTCTATTCATGATATCATGCTGCTTGTCATACAGTGCAGCATGGTGATCTTACATCCTTTATGAAAGGTCATTTTTGTTGGATAACAAGTGTTTATAATCTCTCCCTTTCCTTGCCATGATATCTGAAACTCCTAATTTATCTTCTTGTCATTGGCCATGATTTATAGGAGACCTCCTTAGCCTAAAACATATTCTTCATGGCATATCCCCACCAAAATATTAACAAAAATGTTGATAACTGAGAAAGCCCATGAGTTATCATCTTCTTTCAGCTTCTACTTACTTTTGGTCTTTTAACTCTTTTAAGGCTTTAAGGTACTGTTCTTTCCCATGTAGAGAAATCATCAAGTTGTTTATTAGATTAGATCTTTTTCTTTAATGAGGGAAAGCTGCATGTTTTTGGTTTATAAAGAATCTGGTAGACTTAGATTGATGGATAAAATAGCCTTCTTTAGAAAGTATAGTAGAGAGCATGGAAAAATGTGATAAAGCTGAAATGACAGATAAAATTTTCCCCTTACTTTTTAGTGTATCACTATAATTTCCCTTTTGGAGGTTGGTTTCACTAAATTCTAGATTAGTCTGCCTCCACTGGTAGCTGATTCAGAATTTGATGGTGGGCAGACACTCCTACATGCACTAAACAGAATGAGGGTACATTACTGAATGGAACCTAATGTACGAATTTCTTTGTAATGTAGAGACTGACATTATATTGTATTCCTTTCATTAAAGGGTGAAGAGGCAACATGACTAACAGGGCTAATCACCAGACTAGAAACTTTGGAGTTCAGTTCTGCTATGATTATTAACTTGTGGCCTGACCTTCATTGCTTCCCATCAGTTGTTTTTTCTCATCTCTTCTTTGACAAGAACACTAACCTCCCTCTCTGAGCTATTGTGAGTGGCACCTTACAACAATAACCCTGAAGCAGTCTGTGCCATATACAAAAGAAATGATGACACTTTTCTTGTTTGCCTTCACTTGAAAAGAGGCTGACGCATCGGAAAACATGCCCACTTCAGTTCTGCCTTGACTTTCTGTAGGTAAGTCTAAATTTCCCTATCTGGACAATGGCTAGTAAAATATTTATTGAGTAGATTTGAACCCCCACCTTTTCACAAACACAAAAGATGATGAAAGCTCTTTGAACTCTTGGAGGATAAAGGCTGTAGCAATTTATAAAGTGCTTCTATTTTATAGATTTTTGGTTTAATCATAGCTTTGCAGGCTGATGTTTAGAAAGGATAACAGGGCTAGGGGAGTTAGGTTTTATTATTGGAATGGATACATTAGCTTTACAACCAATGACAAATCACTTAACCTCTCTGAGTCTCAGTTTCCTCATCGATAAAACTGGCATAATGAAATTCATACTCAGTATCTCACGGGGTTGTTGCAATGATAGATAGCATTGCAGCATTCAATACACTCTGAAATGAGATCTACTCTTAGCTGGATCGAAATTATTCTACAAGCTCTTGTTACTCTTTATTTTTAAAGAGGACCAATGATACCACGTCTTGACTTGCCCAGAAATTGGATTTTAAATGAGGCAGAGTTTCACAAAGTTGTCAACCTCGCTTTCTCATTTGAAATTACTGAAGTTCAGTGGCAAGACAAAAATCAAGATGAGGCGCAATGACCCAGGATGCATTGGATGACTTTGGAATCATTGATGTCTGCCTAAACTCTAAGTGCTCTCCACAGCACCTACTTTAGCTTCCATCATGGCTGTTGGAACAAATTGTTCCCATCTGTCCATTCCACCAAGGGAAGTCTTTACAAGCTTAGGGTAGACTTCTTTCTAACTCACCAATGAGTTTGAGGTTGGCTGATTACCCTCAAGCTGGTTTAGCACATTTGCTGAAATGATTTTACTAGGGTGTGGCTGATACACTTGATATATCTTCTTGGATCCGCTGGTGAGAATTTGGTGGCAGGTAGACATCAAAGAGAATGAAGAGGTTCTAGACCTCCTTGAATACCCCCTGCAAATAGAAGGTGCTTAATAAGTGGTTGCTTAATTGAATGTCAGTGTTTTTTTGTTCCACAAACATTTAGGGTCTGTTGAATTGTACAGATGTTGCATTGGTGGTATTGGGCAGCATAAGACCTAAAATTTTTAGGTCTCAACCCACCCCCAATTCATTTTTTTGGGATGTGAAGTTTGAAAACACTCTACTCCAAATAGTTTTCTAAGAGTTTCTTTTTTCATCTTATTCCCACAGACCTATCTTTTCTCATCCTGATAAAGAAGAAGACTAATAACTACTGGCCTCACACCATATCTTGGTATAGGGAACTCAGCCCAAGCAAATGGTCATTGAGTGGTCTGAGAGTAAACACCAAGTAGTTCATTTTAGTGAAGGAGCAATTAAAAAATCCCCAGCAATAATTATATTTTATTCACCTGAAAGTTCAAGTCACTTCCAAGGAGTATTTAGGATCCAGTCCAATCCAATCAACATTTATTAAGTGCCTTCTACATGCCAGGCACTATGCTAAATATTGGGGATTTTTATCATTGTTCATTCATTTTTCAGACTTGTCAAGCTCTTCATGACCCCATTTGGGGTTTTCTTGGCAAAGATACTGGAATAGTAAGCCATTTTCTTCTCTAGATCATTTTACAGATGAGTAACTGAGGCAAACTGAGTTATGTGACTTGCCTAGGATCATATAGCTAGTACATATCTGAGGCTAAATTTGAATTCAAGATGAGTCTTCCTGACTCCAGGCCTAGAGCTCTAAGCACTGCACCACGTAGCTGCTCAACCACTGAGGATACAATTAATAAAAAGAAAGATAGCTCCTGCTCTTAAGGAATTTACAATCTAATGGGGGAGGGAGGAGAAAGTATCCAAAAGAGACAGGAAAGCAGGATGGGGTGGGGACAGCAGGGGTAGGAATTGAAACCAGGCAGATCAGCAGATGCAAAGTATAGTGAGCTGCCTTTTATAAAGAAAGGGATTGGGAGAAATTGGGTATTCTACCCTCCCGTCTTTCAATCAGAGGGGAGAGGAGGCTGACAGAGGTGATGTCAATCAAGGTTTGAGTTAGCAGTATGGTGCTGTGAAACCTAAAAAATAAATGACCAAAAAAACTACAGAGGTTCTATACCAACTGTGAAACTCTGAAAAATAAAGTAGAGCCAAAAAGCTAACAGTGGTTATAAGCAAAAAGCATCCTTTATCCTGTTGGAGGAGGGAAACTAGACTTCTGCAAGGCAGTGAGGCTAAGCCTTGATACATACAGTTGTGGTTAGACAAAGAACCAGGCAGTAAATGATAACAGCAACAACAAGGCAAGTTTATTTAGTGAAAAAAGCTTCATGACCAGAACATGGTTCTTGCAGGTGCTTGTGCAGTCTCAGGGACCACTTGGGGCTGGTGTGAAACATGTCTGTGATTTAGTTGTAGCACAGTTCATCCAGAGAGTGAATGGAAAGGATTGCTGTCATGCCAAGCTCAGGGCACAGTTTACTTGCTGGGTCTTAGCTCTAGAAAACAGATTATTTCCTGATAGTAAACAGAAAAGAGTGAAAAGAGAGGGGTGGTCATGGCATGAGGACCCTGCTATGATGAGATTAGAAGTAATGAGCTTAACCTGCAAACCCTCCAATCCCTCCTCCTTGTTCTGTGGAGTTGAAATCAGGCAATGCTGCAGATGCAAAGTGAAGTGGATAACATGGTATAGTACAAATTTCAGTCTAGATTTAGTACAGGAGCAGTATTGTCTTAAATTACACAACAAAACATAGAAAAGGAACAAAAAAGGATGAACAGAATTGATCCTGATGTATTTCCTGTCTATGCTAGAGATTTGATTCTGAAGTATATTCAAACGTAAGTTTTAATCAAAAATATTCTAGCTGTCTTTCTGTACACATGCTTCTTTCCAGTCCTTACATGCTTCTGTCAACTTAATATCTTTGGTTAAGTGATATAAGAGGATCGCATTACAAATAATGAATAGTTTTCGCTTCCATCTGGTCTAACTCCATCATTTTACAAATGAGAAAACTGAGGGTCAGGAGGCTAATTGACGTTGCCAGCATCACGTAGAAATCAGTATTTCAGATTGAATTTGAACTCACTAAGACCCAGTGCTCACTCCACTGTTAGCCTAGTGACTTATCTCAGGGAGTGGAAAGGAACAGAATTTCCTTTTTCCACCTTTCCAACTACTTTGATCCTCATAAACCTGCTCCTTACCCTCATTTGTTACCCCTGATCTCTTCCTTCCTTTTTCTCTCAATCACTCTTCTCTGTTTTCTGATCAGTCACTTTAAGAATATACTTTTCTTCCTTACTTCCTTGTCTTTTTGTTGACAGAAGCTTATGCTTAATGCTGCATAACTTTCCCTCATTTCTCTTTCTCCACCAAAGTGGTTGAAAATTGCTGGAGAGTATCATAAAATTGTGCAACCTGATTCCTCTACAAGTTTGTGCCATCATTAACTGGACCATTACTTCTGCATAGCCATCCTTTGTGTTCTTGTCTTTTATTGCTCTAAAACATTTCTCAGAGAAGTTATTCTTGACCTCCGCCTTTCTCCAAATATTCTTCAATTCTATCCTTTCCTTGGAACAGATATGAAGCTTTTTATTTAACATTTAAAACCTCTTCATAACCTAGCTTCTTTCTACTTTTCTAGCCTTCTTAGACTTTAATCCTCCTCTCCTACTCTGGAATCTAGGCACACTTGTCTACTTCTTGTTTCTTGAACAGAACACGCCATCTCCCAATGACTTTTCACTGGTCATTCTCCATATTTAAAATTGTCTTTCTCCTTACTTCTGTCCCTTAGAATTCCTGTTTTCTTCGGACTTAGTTCCATTTCTACTTTCTGTGAGAGGCCTTTCTATTTCCCCCAGTCTTCTCTCTCCAAATTTACCTTCCATTCTCCTATATCTAGCAGGTATGTCCCTATTTTTATACACATGTCTCCCATTAAAATATTGTCTTCTTGAGCGTAGGGACTATTTTTGCCTATGGTAAAATTTTTTTTACCGTAATAGCTGTGCTTGTTTATTGGTTGTTTCTTTCTGATTTTCAGTCAATAATTGCACTTCCTGTCTACTGAAAAGAATGAGGACATCTGACATGTATTCCTGTAGAATTTCCTTTATTTTCCCCATTTCTCCTTTTGTCAGAGCATGTGTTAAGTCTGCTCTTTACTGAGACTATTTCTTTCCCCTGATTGCATGATCCTATCTCTTCCCTGATCAATTTCCCTCCTTTTTGTAATGCATCTTTAATTCTTTTTACTTTATTGATTTCTTGCTCTGTTTCCAAACATTATCAGGTCTTGCCTAACCTAAACAAGACCTTCCATTTACCCTGATCCATCCTCAATCTATCATTATGACACTTTCCTCTCCTTCTTTGCTAAATATCTAAAAGTAGTTTCCACTTGATGCCTCTCCTACTTCCCTTCAACTTTTTGCAATCTGGCTTCCATCTAAAATTCAGTCTCCATATCTCTCTCCAAAGTAGCTAATGACCTCTTTATCACCAAATCAGGTCATTTTTTCAGTCCTTATCCTTCTTGATTTTTTCTATAACATTTGCATTGTTGACACTCTCTGAATACTTCTCTCCTTTAGCTTCAGGACTTTCGTCTTATAGGAACTCTTCTCTGGTAAGTCCTTGTTCTTCTCAAATCTCTTAACATATAGTTATCACATGTGGCTTTTGTCCTTTTCCTCTATGTCTTGGTAGCCCTTCATTGAAATGGATGCCTTTCAATGATTTCACTCATCACCTCTATTCTTTTGGCTCCCATATGTATACGTATATACAAGTATGAACATTTCATATATACGTATCTTGCCCTACCCTCTCCCCAGGGTTTCCAGTTTTATATTTCTGCTTTCAGAATATCTTCCATCCAAATATCCTTCTGATAACTCAAACTTAACTTATACCCAAATGAATATACCATTTTCCCTTGGCAGTCTCCACTAAATTTTCTATTTTTTAGAATGACACCATTTTTCTCTTAGTCACTCTTGTGGCTTGTAACCTTGGAATCATTTTGAGTCTTCTCTTTTATTTAGCATCTAATCATTTCAGAAGCCCTGCCATGACTCTGCAATCACCCTCTAGGCAAGAAAGCCTGGAGTTTAGGATCATAGCAATAGTACTAGATTTAGAGTTAGAAGACTTGAAGACTCATAGTCTTGGCTAATTATTTTCCAGCTATATGATCTTGGGATATGCAAATCACCTTTCTGAACCTCACATTTTCCTAATCTGTAAAATGAGGATAATAGAACTTTTAATACAGCATTGTAGGAGGAACAAATGAGATATTGAATATAAATCTAGGGGCAAGACAGCCATTACAGATGTATACATGATTATTGCTCCTGTACTTCTCAAGGACCATTCTTTGGGAGAGAAAACAAAAAAGGGTGGAAAGAGGATGATAGCACAAGCAACCTTTACTAGTCTAGGTGGGGGTGAAATAGGGATCTAAGGCAATATAGCTACAAGAAAAGTGAATCTATTCTTATGGCGCAATAGTACTCCATTACATTCATATACCATAATTTATTAAGCCATTCCCCAATTGATGGGCATCTCCTTGATTTCCAGTTCTTGGCTACCACAAAGAGTGCCGCTATAAATATTTTTGTACATATGCCATAAGAAATGATGAACAAGAAGACTTCAGGGAGGCCTGGAAGGACTTATATGA
>JAQQSK010006984.1:0-14174 GCA_028658325.1 Potorous gilbertii
ATTTAATAAAAAAAATAAAGGTTAAAATGTGTTTTTACACTTAATAGGAAAAAACAAAGAGAGAATTAAAAGTAAAGAGAGAAGATAAAAGTGTTAAACTAATGGGGAAAATAAAATGCTATGCTCAGTTTGCTGTGCCACATTTAAAAGTAAAAGAGTGAACAGCATGGTGAAAGGATTTGAAACTATAATTCATACAAATATGTTTCAAAGACATAGGACTGATGAAACTGGAAAAGAGATTCATGACAATACCTTAAAGAATAATATTTGACATTTGTATAGGACTTCTAGATTCAGAAAGCACTTGACACAAATTCTCATTTGACCCTCAACTCATTTTGGGAATTATGGTGAGTATATGAGAGAGAGAGAGAGAGAGAGAGAGAGAGAGAGAGAGAGAGAGAGAGAGTGTGTGTGTGTGTGTGTGTGTGTGTGTGTGTGTGTGTGTATGTGTGTGTATTCTCCATTTTACAGATAAGAAAACTGAGTTCAGAGAAGTTTAATAACTTTCCCATAGTCACATGGTTAATAAATGTTAGAAGTAATATTTCAAACCCATTTTCCTCCTGAATCCACATTTATTAAAATGTTATATTATACAGGCTTCCTGGTTGCTTCTGTTCAAATATTTGGAGGCAGTGTTAATGGCTTCGAAAGGAAACACTGGGACTGGAAGACAGATGTTATAGGATGGCATCTTTCTAGTCAAATTTGGGGGGAGGGGAACTCTTTTAAACAATTAGAGCTGTCCATTTCACCCTCCCCTTCCAATTTTCTAACTCCAAAATTCTTTAAAAATTCCACATCCAAGAATGCTGACATCTTCATCAGAGTTATGTTAATCACCCTGATAACCAAGTCACTGTCCTGCAACTTTTCTGATCTGTAAATCTTTGCAACAAATTTCCATGTGGTGTTAAAAGTGCAAAGTAGTACCCAGGGTGTTAGTTTTGCTTGCTAAAATCAATGACAAAATTTTTCCTATGAAAAACATATCAAAACTTTGTGTATTCAAATTTGTGATCCATTATCTCTGTTGACCACTAATGCTATCTGTTCATGTTTAAGCAATCAGTAATATTAATAAATTCTTGGGATTAAGGAAATAGTTCCATTAATGGCTTGGAAAATATTCAGTAACAATTATGTAATATGACTGATTTAAAAAAAAAATAAGCATAACATCTTACATTTATAAATAAATAAGTGTCCTTCAAAAGTAAGCCTGGAAAGCTTTTTCTTTATTCCAACAATACTATTATTGCTCAAAATATTTTTGGAATATCAATTTGCTACCCTCAAAAACCAACTTCATTACTTTTGTAATTGCATTTCCATCTAGATACAATACCAGACTTGCCTGAGTCTAAGAATTTATCATTGTGAAAATCAAATTCACATTCAAAAATTAAGATTTGCCTCCACTGGTGATATTTAAAAGAAATAACACTAGAGGCCATTCCCCCACCAAAAAAAAGTTACCAAAAGGAAAAAAATTCAGCATTATGTGAATAACAGATGATAGATACATGTACACCTGTAGGAATCTATGTATGCACATACACATATTTACATACATACACATATGTGTATGCCTAGTCCTCTGTATACATTTTGAGCTCAGAAGGGGAAAACTTTCATCGGGATACATGACTTAATTTTAATTTTTAGTCTGCTTTATAACTACATTATGTATCAGAGTAGCTAGTAAAGAAATTGGCAGACAAGATACAAAAATACAGGCTAAGGGGGATACACTTAGGCAAGTGAACAATATTTTAAGATATAAACATACTTTGAAAGAAAAGTATCCACCCTAGCAATTGCCCTTATTTCCTGATTCAATGAAATTGTCAAGAATTCTCTTCAACACCTGCAAACCAACTCAAGAAGCTGGTCTCGAAATTCAAATTTAAATCCACACCCCTGAAATTCTAGTTACTCATTTTCTCCAATACCTTGAAATCCTGTATCTACTTACATTTTAGAGCACTGAAAGCTAGTTCATAAGACAAACGCTGAGATGTTTCATCTTCAAAATCCGGCAAGGCCAGCACTGGTTCACTGCCATACCTTACCAAGACTTTGTCAGGTGCCTTCTCAATTTTAATGCCCTGAAAGATATTAGCTGCCTTTATATAAACAGTGTCCTGATAGCCATTTTTTTCACTTAAACATAGACTTTTCTCTTTGGATCCCGATTCCTCCACATGTGTCAGGGAAGTGAATTTTGATATTTCATTTTTAATTTCTTCTTTGGAAAACTCCAGTTCATTTGTAGAATTGATCATACTTCCCAGCAATTCTATCAGTAAAATAAGCTGGAATCACATAAATCATGAATCCCTGGGCTCGTGACTGATGGTGTCACCCGCATCCTAAACATGGTTTCTGCGGGGGAGAAAGAGGATCCCGGTCAGTCAATTCAAACGCCCCTTTCTGTCCGCATAGACGACGCTCAGCGGACTTTTCATCCTCACAGTAAGCCTAGGGGGGTCCGGTCCCCACTACAGGGGAAGGGGGTGGGGGCAGTTATTAAAACGAGGGGAGGGAACCCAATCCTTCTTCTCCCCGCCCCGCTCCACACGAGGAGGCACAGAGGGGCGGGACAAAGGGGGAGGGGTGAGGGGCCCAACCCGCCTGGTCCCCACCCCCCACCCCCAGCCGGGCCGGGGCGAGCGGGCCGGGCGGGCGCTTAAAGCGCGGACGGACTCGGGCGAGGGCCGGCCGGAAGGGGGAGCGCACGTCCCCGGAGGAGGGCCGCCCTTACCCGGAGCGGGGGGTGATGACGCTCCCCTAGCCAGGGGGCGGATGGTGTTCCCCCCTGCGAGGGGTGAGGCAGCGGCCACCCTCAGCCAAAGGGCCGGACGGTTTCTACCACGGGGAGGACGAGACCAATCACGGTCACAGTAGCTGGGCCGCTCCCTCGCCTCAATGGCCTGGGGACGCGTCAGAGGCGGGGCCTCGAGTCCTCCCCGCGCTGCGCACGGCCCCACAGTCCCTCCCGCAGCCCTGCTCCGGCCCGGGGGGCGGGGCCGGGGAGGCCGTTGCCTTCAAATGTGGACGGTGCCACCGCGCTCCTCGGCGTGGGAGCGGACCCCCCGAGTTTTGGCCCGCCGGCCCCTCTGCCAGGGGAGGCCCCCCACACTTTAGAGACCTAAGCCTAGCTTTAGTCCCTCTGCGTCTCGGGTTGCTGAAGGAGACGGAGGACAAGGGGATCTGGCGGTGGAGAAACCTCGTCAAAGGCGAAGATTCCCCCTTCTCTGAGGAAATGGTACGGTCTGGCGCCGGGATCTCCATAGTAACGGGGCAGAGCGGGTGCGCTGTGCCCAGGCTGCCCCTGGAGCCCGCTGGTGTTGTTCACGCCCCCTTTCTTCTTCAGAGCAGCGGCGTCCCTGCTTTCTGTTGGGCCTCTGCTCTCTTCTTTCCTTTTCCATTTTTTTAAAAATGTTTTTTAATGTTTATTTATTTATTTTCAGTTTCCAACATTCATTTTCACAAAATTTTGAGTTCCAAATTTCTCCCCCTGTTGTAGAAACCGTCTGGCCCTCTGGCTGAGGGTGGCCTGCTTACCCCCTTCTCTCCTACTTTCCTGTAGTGTAAGATAGATTTTTGTACCAGATTGAGGGTGCATGTTATTCCTTCCTTGAGCCAAATGTGATGAAAGTAAGCTTCACTTTTTTCCCTCTCAATCTCCCCCTTTTTCCCCTCCATTGAAAAAGCTTTTTCTTGCCTCATTTATGAGAGATAATTTGCTCCATTCCATTTCTCCCTTTCTGCTCTCAATATATTCATCTCTCACCCCTTAATTTTATTTTTTAGATATCTACTTCCTATTCAATTCACCCTGGGCTCTCTATCTATAGACATATGTGTATAATCCCTCCAATTACCCAAATACTGAGAAAAGTTTAAAGAGTTACAAATATTATCTTTTCCATGGAGGAATGTAAACAATTCAACTTTAGTAAGTCCCTTATGATTTCTCTTTCCTGTTTACCTTTTCATACTTCTCTTGATTCTTGTGTTTGAAAGTCAGATTTTCTATTCAGCTCTGGTCTTTTCATCAAGAATGCTTGAAAGTGTCCTCTATTTCATTGAAAGACCATTTTTTTTACCCCTGAAGTATTATACTCAGTTTTGTTGGGTAGGTGATTCTTGGTTTTAATCCCAGTTCCTTTGACTTCTGGAATATCATATTCCAAGCTCTTTGATCTTTTAATGTAGAAGATGCTAAATCTTGTGCTATCCTGGTTGTATTTCTACAGTACTCAACTTGTTTCTTTCTAGCTGCTTGCAATATTTTCTCCTTGACATGATAACTCTGGAATTTGGCTACAATGTTCTTCAGAGTTTCTCTCTTTAGGTCTCTTTCAGGAGGTGATCTGTGGATTCTTTCAATATTTATTTTGCCCTCTGGTTGTAGAATATCAGGGCAGTTTTCCTTGATAATTTCATGAAAGATGATGTCTAGGCTCTTATTTTGAGCATGGCTTCCAGGTAATCCCATAAGTTTTAACTTGTCTCTCCTGGATCTATTTTCCAGGTCGGTTATTTTTCCATTGAGGTATTTCCCATTATCTGCCATTTTTTTATTCTTTTGGTTTTGTTTTGTAACTTCTTGGTTTCTCATAAAGTCATTAGCTTCCATCTGTTCCATTCTAATTTTGAGAGAACTGTTTTCTTCAGTGAGCTTTTGAACCTCCTTTTCCATTTGGCTAATTCTGCTTTTTAAAGCATTCTTCTCCTCATTGGTTTTTGGACCTCTTTTGGCGATTGAGTTATCCTACTTTTAAAGGTGTTATTTTCTTCAGCATTTTTTGGGTCTCCTTTAGCAAGCTGTTGACTTGCTTTTCATGATTTTCTTTCATCACTCATTTCTCTTCCCAATTTTTTCTCCACCTCTCTTACTTGATTTTCAAAATCCTTTTTGAGCTCTTCCATGGCCTGAGACCATTGCATATTTATTTTGGAGGTTTTGGATGCAGATCCTTGACTTTTATGTCTTCCTCTGATGGTAAGCATTGTTCTTCCTCATCTGAAAGGATGGAAGAAAATACCTGTTCATCAAGAAAGTAATAGTCTTCTATAGTCTTAATTTTTTCCCCTCTTTTTTTGGAATTTTCTCAACTAGTTTCTTGGCTTTTGAGTCCTTTGTCAAGAGGGGGGTATACTCTGGGGACCTGTAAGTTCTCAGTTCCTCCATGGTAGCACAATTGAGGGATAAGAGTAAACTCTTCTCCTGCCCTGCTCTCTGGTCTGGGAGCTACCAAAGCTTTTTTACCCAGGATCTGCAAGTAGAATTCTCTTTCCAGAGCCTCCACCAGCTCCACCACACCAGTACTCTTCCTCACCCCAGGACTGCCACTCAGGGTTGAGACCCAGATCAGCATCTCAATTCCCTTAGGGTCTCTAGGTGGAGGGCTCCAAAAATGGAAGCTGCTGCTGCTGCCACCACCTGAGGCTGGGGCTAGAGGAAGACCCTGCTCCCTTCTCACTCAGATGAAAAAGCTTTCTAACTGACCTTTGAAGTTGTTTTTGGTGTTCATGTGTTGAGGGATCTGCTCTGGTCTTTTTCTTGCTGGTGCCATGCAGCCAAGACTGGGCTGGGCTCTGTGGGCTGCACTCTGCTCCATGCCTGGTGCAATCAACCTTTCCTGTCAGCCTTCCAGGCTGCCTTGGTCTGGAAATCTCTTTCACTCTGACATTTTGTGGCTTCTGCTGCTCTAAAATTTGTTCAGGGACAATGGAGGGGGGCTTCTACAGGTTCCCCTTTCTATTCTGCCATCTTTGCTCCACACCTCCTTTTTCCTATACCCACATCTTTCTCCATGCTTCTCTTCATCCCTCCTTCCCTCCTCCTCCTCTCCCATGTGAGATACCTTCAGACCCTTCTAGGAAAATAGTAAAAGTATAAGTTCTCAGTCCATTATCCTAGGTCCTCAATGGGGACCCCTAACCTTCTTTCACCAAAATAAACAAACATGAGTCCCTCTTTCACAGGCTCCATTACCAGTCTTCCAAAAGACCATGTATTTTAACCCAAATCACTCTGACTTTGACTGACTGGCAAACAAAAAGTCCAAGCCCAAGCCCCATTTAGTTCTTATTGGGGCAAGATTGGCTCAGAGGGAAGGTAAATAGCAATTGTTTCTGTTTTGGCCAGAAATCCTGTGGGTCTTCCCCTCTCATATTTATTTACCTGTCTATCTATCTATCTGTCCCTCTATCTATCTACCTATCTATCTATCCATCCATCTATCCTATCCATCTATTCATCCAACTATCTGTCTGTCTGTCTATTTTTGATTAGGTAATAGAGGTCATTCTTTGCCTCATTTTTTACCTAACCTTAATCCCTGAATGGGCACTACCTCACTACCTGGGAAATACCTTAGCTTAAAAAGGTCAAGGTCTCCTGCTGCATCTTGGGCCATCTCCAGTTGTCCTGATGAATATCAGGCCACTGGTCCCAGATGGCTCAGGAGAAGAAAGTGAGGTTGCTGACCTTGCACAGCCCTCCCTCCCTCAAATCAAAGTCAACTACAAGTCATGACATCATCTTATGTCATGGTCCTCTTCACGAACAAAGGACAAGCACAACAACAACAATACCCTAGTTCATATCTCACCATGGGACTTCCCTACTCAATAAATTTCAGTAGCCCATATTGCCTTTTTAAAGCCTCCCACAAATCTATCTTTATCGTACATTATAAATTACTCTTGTATTGTCCTCCCTGTTCATCACATCTCCTTTCCCCAAGCTTTTGCACTTTTGCTCTGATCCTCCCCATACCTGAAATTCTTTCTTTCCTATTCTGTACCATGTGGAATCCTTCTAGACACAGTTCTAGCATCCCCTCCACACAAAGCCTTTCCCATTCCCATAACCCAAATACAGAAGCCCTTGCTCCTCAACTTCTTTGTTTTCCTCTGTGCATATGCATATATATTTACAAGTTTTCTCACAGAATATAAGTTCTTTGAGGGCAGTGATTGTTTAATATTTTTGTCTTTGTATCCCCAGTACCTAATTTATTTTCTGGAGTAGCTAGGTGAGGCAGTGGATAGAGTGCTAGATCTGGAGTCACGAAGACTCATTTTCCTGAGTTCAAATCTGGCCTCAGACACGTAAAAGCTATGTGACCCTGGGAAAGTCACTTAGCCTGTTTGCCTCAGTTCCTCATCCGTAAAGTGAGTTGAAAAAGGAAATAGCGAAACATTTCAGTATCTTTGCCAAGAAAACCCCAAATGGGATCACCAAGAGTTGGACAGGACAGAATAACAACAAATTCATTATCTGGAACATAAAAGGAGATTAATACACACTTGATTGATTGACTCATATCACTGCAGGTGTATAAAGACATAGAGGTTTATTGGACTAAGAGCTAGTGCTTGTCCTCCAGGAATTCTCTAGCTTCTAGGAGATTCAAGGGATATACAAAGACAAAAATGAAACCAATCCCTATCCTCAAGGAACTTACATTCTCTGGGATTCACACATATCATTTAGATGTTTTCTCAATACATTGATGGTGCCATGAGCATTTAAGAGGACTACATGTTTTTCTGTATATTTTTCAATATTTGTTAGCTTTGACTGTGCCCAAAGTTATGCATACCCTTTGACCCAGCAATACTTATAGCAAGTCCTTTAGTGGTGGCAAAGAATTGGAAATTGACGGGATGCCCATTAACTGAGGAATAGCTGACCAAGTTATGGCATATGATTATGATAGAATTGTATTATTACAAGAAATGATGAGCAGGATGCTCTCAGAAAAACCTGAAAGACTTACATGAACTGATGCAAAGTGAAATGAGCAGAATCAGGAGAATGGTGCATACAATAGCAACAATATAATAATCAACTGTAAATGATGTAGCTATGCTCAGCAATACAGTGATTCAAGACAAATTCAAAGAATTTACGATGAAAAAAATCTACCTCCAGAGAAAGAACTGATGGAGTCTGAAAGCAGATCAAAACATACCTTTTTTAAACTTTTTTTTTCTTGGTTTCTTCTGGTCTCTGTTTTCTTTCACAAGCTAAATTGGAAATATGTTTTATATGACTACACATGTATAGACTATATCAAATTGCTTACCTTCTCAATGAGGAGGCAGGAGGTGAGGGAGGGAGAAAGAATTTGGAGCTCAAAATTTAAAAAATGAATATCAAAAATTGTTTTTAGATGTAATTGGGGGAGGAAATAAAATATTAAATAAATTTAAATGCAAAATTAAATTTAAAAGTATGTATGAGCTCTTGATCCAAATCTGAGTTTCTTAATACTATTAAAAGGAGTCAAAACTGACATAGATGATTAAGTATATGTGTGCCCTTATTGAACAGTTACATAAACTAAACTTTGAAAACCAAAACAAATGAATAAGATTGGGACATTTTTGTAGATTGAATGTGGAAGTTAATGACTTCCAGTTTACAATCTCCAAGTTACAGATTCAAATATTGAAATTACTTTTTTCTGTCAACATGTCAATTTTATCAACTTTTTATGGCCTCTAGATCACTGAATTTTGGTGGCAGGAATCATCAGAAGTAATGTAATGCCAGTTGGAATACTTTACCTGATTTTATAGGTCCTCTCTAATTTCTCTTATATCTCATCTGTGTAGCCATGAGAAATATACTGATATTCTGAAAAACAGAAGAAAAAATGTAAAAGCAAGGTGAAAAATTAGTTTCAAAATTTTAACACATTTTGCCTTAGCTGCTAAGGCTTTTTCTAAAATATATTTTTTCAAATTAGGATTAAAATTTGGGGAGATATAGCCAACTACAAAGAAAATATTTTGTAATTTATTTTTTTAAATGAAAGGGGATAGGAAGGTGTAGTAGGTGGTAAATACCTGTCATCCCTACTACTGGGGAGATTAAGGCTAATGGAGCACTTTGGGAATTCTAAGCTATAGTAGGATTAAAGCCTATTAGGGTATCTGTGCTCCATCTGGCACCAATACTGTGAGCCTGTAATGTTAATTATGAGAGTTAAAGATCTTTCCCACCCATTCATGAGTCTTCACATTAAGGGAAGTTTGATTAGGGGAGATTTGTTTTATAGGAAGGCCCATACCTTTTGTTAATTTCTAATGAGGCACTGGTTCTCAAGGGTTGTGATACCCTGTGGCTCTGAAAAGTGTATATATACTCTGAGGTGAGGTTTTGTTTTAGGGTGTACCCTTTGGAAGTATTTGGCCAGACAAGACTCTGAGTAGCCACTAAGGAGCCCCTTGGCTTTGAAAAGCCAGATGTTGGTGCTTTTCTCCCTGGTAACTACGTATGTATGTCATGGTCAGACAATTGGATCTGTCTGTTGATCTGATGTATGTATTGCTTATGGTCAGACAGTTGGAAGCCCTATCTATTGGTCTTTATTTCTCTGTTTGTATTTTCTCTGAAATTCAGGGTGCTGATATTTTCCCCCTGAACTAAGTGAATGATATATTTGCTAGATTAAAGTAGATTGCTGACCCCTCAAAAGTTGCTTTCCTTTTAAAAAAAGCAGATCTAAAAACCTGTACAACAGGCCCTCCTGTGTATGCCAGGGTCCTTGTTGTTACAGAGCCCCAAGGTCACTATCAACTGACCTAAGGAGGGGAAAACTGGTCCAGGTTTGAGGTTCAGAGCCAATCAGTGGTGGATTAGTCCAATAGTGGTTGAGATAGAGAGACCTAGTCTCTAAACAAACACTAAAATAATTAATACATATACATATAGATACATAGTCAACCAGATGAACCTACCTCTAACCTGTGAGTGATTAAAGCCAAACAGAGCAAGCTAGAGACAGGAGAGTCAGAAATCTAATTTCAAATTGAGGGCAACGGATTACTAGCAAGGAGGAAGATTAGACACATGTGCTGGGGAGGGGAAGACCCATGGCAGTGTGGGGAGATCTCAGTACTTAAACCAATGGCTATACAGTAAGTTGTAGTCCTGACAATGAGGGGTAACAGTGACAATGAGACAAGTTTAATTCATAGCAGGGCTTCATAACCAAAACATGGTTACTCATCCAAGCTCAGAAAACACCTGGTGGTGGTCAAAGCAATACAATAATTATGTGATTTTGCCAGAGGGTAAGAATATCCAGAGAGTGAATGCAAAGGATTGTTGTTATGCTAAGCTGAGGTTACAGCTTGCTTGCTGAGCTTTAGCTCTGAAAAACAACTGTCTCCTAATATCTTGACATTACATATACATAGACATGCACATCCACATAGACATATATACATATATGTTTGTATACACTACAAACTGCACAAACAAGGGTCCCTAGTAATTTAGTAACTATTCATTTCAACCATCAAAAAGTGTCTAGAAAGGAAGGAGAAGGGAACAAGTATTTATTAAGAGCCCACCGTGTGTCAGATACTGTGCTAAACGCTTTGCAAATATTTCACAACAACTCTAGGAAGCAGTTGCTATTATCTCACACTACAGCTGAGGAAACCAAGGCAAAGATTAAGTGACTTGCCCAGGACCATATAACTAGAAAGTATCTGAGGCTGAATTTGAACTCAGGTCTTCCTGACTTCCAGATTCCATCTACTCAATGTTAGGTATATTTTGCCTAATGTTTTAATAAGTTGAGAGAGACTGAATATATTTTCTGCAAATTTAATACCAAGTTTCAGTTTTAGACTGATAAAATAAACAGGTTTACTCAATCTTCTAAAACCTTTAGAATGAGAAAACTATATGGTAACGAATTAACTTTTTATGTCTATCATTTTCATACTTTTTTAGATTTGTTCATAACTTTATTTATACAGGAAGATAAAATTATTTTCCTTCCCTTCCGACTTCCATTCAAATAAACGAACTGAGTTTCATGTTTTGTTTAGTAGACTGCTGTTATGGAGACAGCATTGTTCTATACAGAATACACACTTTACACTCTTATGCAACTGGATTCCTGTTATTATTAATTAAATAAGAGGAGAGACAACAACAGGTAAGATCAAGTACCTCAATAGTCACATTAAATCCAACTGTGTTGGTCAAATACATCCCAAAGTGGAGTACATTAATGGATATAGTAACTCTCCAAGACTCTTAAGTTACAAAGAATGTAATGACCCGCGGACTTCCCTGTTGTCAATGAAATCCCAGGTCCAGTCTACATCTTTTTTCTCTTCTTTTCTTTATTTCCAGGTAAAAAACACAAGTATTATTAGGGTTGGGCTACTCCAGAGTTACTATCATTCTAGAAGTGCACAGAAATATGAGATTTTGTGCATTTTAGTCATAATAGTTCAACCCCACCCCTGAACACAAACTGCTTTCTTTGAGGATCTCTTAATTGCTCAATCCAATGGGCTTTTCTCATTCCTCATTCTTTTTGACCTATCTGTAGTACTTGACCCAGCTCCTGGATACTTGGCCTTCCCTGGTTATTCTTAACTTTGGTATATTCTGCTTCTCCTACCTGTCTGACCACTGTTAGTCTGCTTTGTTGGATTATCATCTATATCTTGCCCTTTAAGTATGGGTGGTGAAACAATAGGTGAGTTAGTTGACTGGTTGTTACAAGAATCAGTGGTAATATCTATTTGTTTACATTTTTTCAGAATAAGAAACAGAAAGAGTTGAGACTGAGTACAAATTTTTTAGTGGTGGGTTGGAAAAAAGTGGCAGTGAAAAAAATATAGTTGAGTCTGGAATCAGCTAGATATAGTAAGGTCTACCTAATTAGGATAACCTGGTCTCTGGGCAGTAGTTACAAAACTCCTTTAGGGCCTGATCTCTGGATTCAATGAGATAATTGTTAATTGTTCAATTGTGTTCCCTTTTATTAATGTAAGTTGTATATATTGTTCCTTTGGATCTGCTTTCTTTTTTTTGTATTGAGTCACAGAAGTTCTTCATGTTTCTTTGAATTCTTCACATTTTAATCATTTTGTATTAGCCAGTAATACTGAAGACTGCTAGGTGGCATAGTAAATAGAGCCCGGGACTGAGTCATGAACCGAGTTCAAATCCAGTCTTATACTTCATACAGTTACTAACTAGGTATTTGTTTCTGGGCAACTCAACTTGCCTTAGCCCCTTCCTTATCTATAAAATGAGGAAAATAATAGCCTTTTCTCTTGAAGTTTTTTGTATCAACTAAAGTAATATATACAAAATACTTTGCGTACCTTGGAGTGCTATATAAATACTTATTACTATATTCCACTTTATGCACGCACCAAAATTTGTTCAGCCGTAGTATGTATACCCTTTGTTTCCAGATTTTTGCTACCACAAAACTGCTGCTATGAATATTGCTCCTACCTATATCTGTATCCCAGACTCAAGTTCCATACTTGTTTTTCTCATGTAATTTATCTCCAGCTTCCTTGATTTTTGTCCTCCATGCCTGTTATACTCTCTGTACAGCTCTGCCTCTTGGAATCTAGCTCAGGGGTGACCTCCTTTTGTGTTCCCCCAGTTATAGTCCAATTTATTTTGTCTGTTATACTTTGTATTGATTTATCTGCTTATGTGTTGTATCTGCCTAGTAGAGTGTAAGTTGCTTTAGGGCCAGACCTGTATGTTTATCCAAAGTGCTTAGTACAGAGTACTACATGGATCTATTTGTCCTATTTCTTTAGATAATCTAATCAACAACTTAGATGATTTGAATGTCAAGTTTTCAGATAACGAGAATGTAGAAAGAAGGGTAGGTAATGGACAGTTTGTTGGAAAAGTAGATGGAGTTCTGGTCCTTGGTATCAGGATAACCTTAGTTGAAATGTGGCCTCAACTGCAATGATCTAAGACAATTCCAAGAGACTCACGATGAAAAATCTACATCCAGAGAAAAAACTATGGAGTCTAAATGCAGATCGAAGCGTACTATTTTCTTTTTTTTTTTCTTTCTTGCTGCTCTGTTTCTTATTTCACAACATGACTAATGTGGAAGAATGTTTAACACGACTATACATGTATAGCCTGTGGTAGATTATTTGCTGTCTTGCGGGAGCTAGGGGAGGAAGGGGGAAAAAATTTGGAACTCAAATCTTATAAATATGAATGTTGCAAACTGAAAATAAATAAATATTTTTTAAGAAAAGAGAGAAATCTGGCCTCAGATACTTACTAACTGTGGGATCCTCTGTTTGCCTCAGTCTCCTCAACTGTAAAATGGGGGTAATCATAGCAGCTACCTCCCTGTGTTGTTAGTGAAGTGCTTGGTCAGGCCACTTGCAGGCACTAGTAAAGGCTTCTTTCTTTCCTAATGTATAGATGATAAAATTGGAAAGCTTTTTTAAGTGAATTGAAGATAAACCCACAAATTAAATTTTTTGAGCTGCATTTTCTTATGCCAACTTTTATGGTTTGCCAGTATAAGAGTTGGGGTCTTCCCCACTCCAATCAAACACAGAAAGCCCAGGCTTCTCAACTGAATCAATCACCCCCACCTCAATTAACACATAAAGTAGTATATAACCTAGTACTTTTATCAAGCAGGAATGCCCCTTTGAGTTATTAAAAAAAAAAATTTTAAAGGTTCAAAACACTTAAATAGCTCCCTAGGGTGCCTCTAGGATAAAATATCAATTCCTCAGCCTGGCATGTAAGGCTCTCCACTATCTGGCTGCAACCTACCTTTCTGACCATGTTTCACCTACTTTATAGTTCAGCCAAGTTGGAACACTAGCTGTTCCCCGACCTTGATATTTCATTTCCCATCTCTGTGCAATAATAAGATTCCTGGAATTTTTCCCACTTCATCTCCATTTGTCAAAATCCTTATCTTCAAGATCAACCCCAGTATCACGTCCTCTGAGAAGCCATCCTGGATCCCCCTTAATCGCTTCCTCCTCAAATTCCCTTGTACTCATTCATATCCAGAAGATAAGCTAGTTGAAGTTAGGGAAAATTTCTTTTTTGTCTTAGGAAACACAAAAGGGAGCGGTGGAAAAAAAGCAGCCTTCCAGTTGGAAACTTTAAAGTCCCTCTGACTATTTCTCAGTATTCTTTTTTTTTTTCTTTTAACATCCTCAATGGCACTTTTACTCTAGCAGTTCGAATTTTTTTTTAAGTTTAAATTTATTTTTATTTTTTTTATATTGTTTTTATTTATTTATTTATTCAACTTTTTACATTCATTTTCACAAGATTTTGGGTTCCAAAATTTTCTCCCCATTTG
>JAQQSK010006985.1:0-14173 GCA_028658325.1 Potorous gilbertii
GATCTATTTTCCAGGTCAGTTGTTTTTCCAACGAGATATTTCACATTCTCTTCCATTTTTTCATTCTTTTGGTTTTGTTTTGTGATTTCCTGGTTTCTCAGAAAGTCATTAGCCTCCATCTGTTCCATTCTAATTTTGAGAGAACTATTTTCTTCAGTGAGCTTTTGCACCTCTTTTTCCACTTGGCTAATTCTGCTTTTGAAAGCATTGTTCTCCTCATTGGCTTTTTGAACCTCTTTTGACAATTGAGTTAGCCTATTTTTCAAGGTGTTATTTTCTTCAGCATTCTTTTAGATCTCCTTTAGCAAGATGTTGACTTGCTTTTCATGATTTTCTTGCATCACTCTCATTTCTCTTCCCAGTTTTTTCCTCCACCTCTCTTACTTGATTTTCAAAATCCTTTTTGAGCTCTTCCATGGCCTGAGACCATTGAATATTTATTTTGGAGGTTTGGGATGCAAAAGCCTTGACTTCTATGTCTTTCTCTGATGGTAAGCATTGTTCTTCCTCATCTGAAAGGATGGAAGAAAATTCCTGCTCACCAAGAAAGTAACCTTCTATTGTCTTATTCTTTTACCCTTTTTTAGGCATTTTCCAAGTCAGTTACTTGACTTTTGAGTTCTTTGTCAAGAGGAGGGTATACTCTGGGGACTTGTAAGTTGTCAGTTCCTCCAAGGTGGCACAATCAAGGGAGAGGAGTTTACTCCTCTACTGACCTAGGAGTAACTATAGGCACTCTTTTCTGCCCAGGATCTGTGAGTAGAATTCCCTCTCTAGAGCCTCCATCAGCTCCACCATACCAATCAGTGCTCCTCCTCACCCTGGGACTGCCACTCAGGGCTGAGATCCAGAACAGCCAAGCAAATCCCCCAGGCTCTTTAGGCCAGGGCTCCAACAGTGGAAGCTGTTGCCACCTGGAGCAAGGGCTAGACTGCTGTTTTCCCTTCTCATCCAGGTGAACAAGCTTTCTCACTGACCTTTGAAGCTGCTTTTGGCATTTGTGGGTTGAGGAATCTGAGAATTGTAGCTGCTGCTGGTGGCACCTTAAAGCCTGCAATAGTCCTGTCCCTGCTGTGGTGGGGCCAAGGCTGGGCTACACTCCACTCCACGCCCAGTGTGATAGACCTTTCCTGTTGACCTTCCAGGATTCCTTGAGCTGGAAATTTCTTTCACTCTGTCGTTTTGTGCCTTCTGTTGTTCTAGAATTGTTTAGAGTCATTTTTTACAGGTATTTTATGGGCTGTGGGGGAGAGCTTCTAGACATGTGTCCTTCTACTCTACTATCTCAGCTCCACTACCCATAGTTCCACTATGATAATGGAAATTATTCCTTTTTTCCCTATCATTCTAGAGACCCTGGTGTCAGGGTGATTCAGAGACTCAAGGAACAAGTACAGAAATTCTAGGCCATTCATTACAGTATCAACCAACCAATCAATATTATTTATTAAGCATCATTAATTAATTATGTTTATTAATAAATTTATTAATAAATTACATTTATTAAGGTATCAGGCAATGTGCCAGGCACTGGAGATATGAAGATATGTCTCCCTGCCTTTGAGGAACTGACTTTTGAGGAGGCAGCTGGTGGTACAATAGATAAGTTTCTATATCTGGAGTGGGGAAAAACTGAGTTCAAATCCTATCTCATATAGTTAGCTATGTAATCCTCTTATCATTTAATCTCAGTTTCCCTATTTGTAAAATAGGGATAATCATAGGTCCTACTTCTCAAGGTCATGAGAATAAAATGAAATATTTTCTTGGCAAGGATACTGCAGTGGTCTGCCATTTCCTTCTCCAGCTGATTTTCAACACATGAAGAACTGAGGTAAGCAGGATTAAGGGACTTGTCCAGGGTCACACAGCTAGAAAGCTTAAATAAGGCCAGATTTGAATTTAGGAAGATATGTCCACCTGACTCCAGGTTCAGAACTCTATCCACTGCACTACCTATCTACCCTGTAAGGTCCCTTTCTGCTCTAAATCTATAATTCTGATTCCTCCTTGTTAGCTCTCAACACATTAGCAGAAAAACACTCTCCCTGCTCTGCATCAATTTACCACCACCAAATTTGACCTTACCAAGGGAAAAGAAAAAAACCAAACCTGAAGGTGTATTATTGAACAAGAATGAGATTTTTTTATCTCAAACAATTATTTCTAAAATGTCATTTACAAACAATATCACCTCAGGCTTCTCCTTCCAAACGATAGTTTCATTTGAGACTCTGTGGTCCATTTCAGTTAATGAAACCTCTTTAGTTCTCAGTAGCGTCCGAGAGCATTGTCTATGGCCGTTCAATGAATAATTAAGAGTTAGTAATGATAAAAATCAATGACGATCATATCACTTTCACATGAATTATTTATTTTACTTCATGGCATATTTCATCAAAGTAATGCAGATTTAGTAATCCAAGACCACTGCCTACCTCTCTGCTGGTAAATACCGTTCCATTTATACACGCAACATCTATCACTACTCTCTCTGATGCTTTATACCTATGGTGGGGAGAAAAAGAAAATAGCTTTATGCTAAGTTTAGACAGCTCAGCAGATAGTTCAGGAAGGAATGGAAGGAAGGATGGAAGGCCAGCCATTCACCGCCCCAGTTGGATGATAGGGCCTAATCAATTGAAAAGTTCATGACAGTAAAATTTCACCATAGGAATTTTACATACACCTTCACAATATAATAGTCTCCTAAGAATGTCAGAGATGATAGACACCTTCAAGTTCTAGCTCAGGCCTTTAATTTTATCAATGAGGAAACTGAGGCCCAGAAAGGGGAAGTAGATCATAAAGTCAATTAGTGGCAGGGCAAGAACTTGAATTCAGATTTCTTCACCTCCTCATATATAGTGTTCTATCTAATACACCATAGCAGCTTCTTGTGTTTTATTGTAGGCAAATTTTGTAAAAATGAGCATATTACCAGAAATTACATTTCTTCTTTGCAAGAAATGGAATTGACATGTAGGCAAGATTCAGATATTCTTCAGTGTATCAGCAAATGAAAATAATCCAGTAAGGGAAGGAGTCTGTTTTTAATCTCTCTCTGTCTCTGTCTCTCTCTCACACATGCACATACATACACAACCTCTACCTCTGCCTTACTCCTACCTTAATCATCAGGGCTTTGTTATTCACTATTTTGTTGGATTAATTCATTCATAATTAGGTGACTTTTGCAGGTGGAAGTGATTAAGAATACTTGAGAGGAGACTTCTGGTATAAATAACTGTAAGAAATTCCAGGGAAGTATAAATCTCCTGAGAAATAAGGACTAATTGATACAGAAGAAAACTACATGAAACAAAGATTCCAGAAAACTAAGGAGAAACACCACTAAGCTCTCATCAACTTTATTAGGGATTGCACTAGGAAATGAGCCTGAAACCATCATGATCTTGAGTTGGGAACATTTAATTTGCAGAAGTAAATAGAGACCTGTTAGGGGGAGATAGACTAAGAAATGAATATTCCAGGGAACGGATGGAAGGTGCAGACTGTGGTAGTGGGCAGAGCCTGGTCCTAATTGCAGGTATAGCTTCCAGGATAAGGACAGATTGCAGAAGGGGCCATTCCCTCAACTCCCACCCCTCCATGCAGATTCTCTATTAGGGATTGCAGCACAGAAGACAGGACCAGAACCTGATCCCTCATCTAGAAATTCAACTGAAAGCAGCATCTAGACTTTAGGTGGGGCAGGACTCAGCCCTAGTACAGTGGTGGCCTATTCTGATACTGAGACAAGACCAATCCAAGAGTGCAGCTGAGGACAGATCCTGGCCCTGGCATAAAGTTCCAGCCCAAGTACTGAAGATGAAGACGTGTGTAAATAGGACAACAACAACAGTGAAATTCCAAATGTGCAAAGGGATAAAGGATTTATGGGATAAAGGATTGACCCCTCCCCCCCCAAAAAAGAAGAAAAATTCAAAGGAAGGAACTTTACAATAACAAGTAAAACCACCCCTCTAAAATAAAGGGGGAATTGACTACCATGTCTCCAATACTGGAAGGAAGAAAAGAAGGAATACCTGAAACAAGGAAATAAATAATGAAATTAGAGTACTTGGAAAGAGAATAAACAATTTCGAAGAGAAAACCTAAGAAGCCCTACCCAAGTAATGAACATACTAAAAAAAATAGAATGAAGCAAACAGAATTCAATGATTCAATGAAGCAAAAAGAAATATTAGAAGGAAGTTAAAACACTGAAAGATTAGAACTCATTAGATACCTACTATATAAGAAACAAATGACACTGGAAAATAGGACAGAAAAAGATAATTGAAAAATCAGTGGAGTTCCTGAAAACCATGACCAGACAAAAATCTCAGATGCCAAATTTCAAGAAATAACAAGAACACTGCCCAGATCTATTAGATTTGTGACGATGTGAAAAAGAAAAGACTCCCCAGTCCACTTTCAGGAAGAAACCACAAATTAGACACACTCAAGTGGACTGTGGACAGAAATAATGAATAGACTGGCCTTCTTAGATCGTAGAATATATAGAGAGGAGTAGAGTATAATAAGGTTGCAAAGAGAGAGAGGAACCAGGGTCTTAAAAACATTAAATGCCTAATAAAAGGATTTATATTCAATCTTGGATATCCTTATAATATCAGGAGAGAGTGAGAAAAATCTCTAACATTTTGACTAAATTTCTTGCAGCAAACTTCAAGCAGCTATTTATCCTTGAACCCTCCACAGTGTGTCTTATTTGTTCTTGAATCTCCATAAATAAAAGCAGCAAGTAATAATTAGAGAACCCACTTAAAGATTAGAAAGACCTGGATTCAAATCCATCATCCAGCAGCTGCTGTCTATATGACCTTAGTCATTTAGCATCTTAATGTCCCCAGGCAAATCTAGAAGGCTCTTAAGTTATTTTGTTGTTCAATTGTGTTCAACTCTTTGAGATCCCATTTGGGGTTTTCTTGGCAAAGATACTGGAGTGGTTTGCCATTTCCTTCTCCAGCTCCTTTTACAGATGAGGAAACTGAGGCAAATAGACTTGAACTGAGTCATACAGGTAGCAAGTCCCTGAGACCAGATTTGAACTCAGGAAGATAAGTTTGACTGTCTACTGTGCCAACTACCTTAAGTTATGGGAATTGTTAAATTGAAGGTGTGGGAGAAGTTTCTACAATGGGAGTTGTTTATGCCTATGAAATCACAAATTTGGATCAAAAACAAAATAAAACTCCATCAGCACAGAAAAGAATTAATGTGGTAAATTTTTGTTGAGAAAATGAATGAACTGCCAAGGGGAAGTATTCATATGGAATTTCAAACATCTAAAAGATCTGGAGATAATTTTGGTGTTTGCAGAGCCTTCCTGGAGTTCCTGAAGGCTAACATGGTAAATCGTCCATTGCTGAGCCTATGAATCAGGCCCTTTTGGCCATTAAGGATACTACATCAGGCCATGTTGACAATTAAGGACGACTACATTGATAGGAAAGCACTTGATGGTTTACAAAGCTCTTTATGTGTATGTCATCATTTGACAGAAGCTCAATACAGTTCTTAAGTAGCCCCTGGGCCTCAAAGTGGCAATGTGAATTGCCAAAGATTAGCAGGAAGGGAAAGAAATAAGCATTTATATTGTACCGACTATGAACAGCTTAAGTGGCACAGTGTATGGAATGTCAGGCCTGAAGTCAGGAAGACCTGAGTTCAAATGTGATCTCAGATGCTGACTGACCCTGGGCAAGTCACTTAACCCAGTTTGCCTCAGTTTCCTCATCTGCAAAATGAGATGGAGAAGGAAATGGCAAACCACTCCAATGTCTTTGCCAAGAAAACCCCAAAAGGGGTCATGAAGAGTCAAACAAAACTGAAACTCCTGAACAAGCAGCTTCCTCAGCATCCTCTAGCCCTCATTATCTGATTCTAATGCAAGCTTTGAAGTGAGCAACAATGGTGTTGCAAGTTCCCTAAGGTATAATCCTGTGACTGAGTTAAAGCACTGCTTCTGTTCTGTTGCCACTCAGGTTGGCAAGATGTTTTAGCAGCATTGCCAGAACATCCCCCAGCCAATTCAATATGAGCCTATTTCTAAACCTCCATGGGACAAGCTAATGTTTGACGGCTGTGGTAACTCACTCTAAGCACTATCCAATGATCATCGGCTTTTCAGGAATACTGTTTCCTATGCCAAACCAGCAGGGCATACTTCAAAGCGCCAGGAACTCAGTTCCCTTCCCCCACCCCTCCATTATCCACAGTACCATTAGTGAGCACGTATCATCTCTTGCTAATAATCTGCTGCTACTTAGTATGAGGAAATTCATTCTTCTATGCCATATGCCATCCATACTCCTCATCCAAAAGAGAGTTAGGGTTTTCTTCAGTGGCATCTTTTGTTTATTGGAATCACACAAATGAAAATTGCTTAGAATTTGCAAACTCACTTGGTATTTGGAATGTATATCAAAACAAACAAAGGAATAAATAGAAAATAAGGAAATCTCCTTCCCATCCTAAAATATGCACATATTTTATGATAACAATTCAATATCTGCTTCAGCCTGGACATTTCTTTAGCAGCAAGTTAGCTTTCAAAAAAAAAAATCACAGAAAATCAACCAGCATCTGCAGAAAGTAAAATAATTTCCTATTAGGTCACAATTTATGTGGGGACTCATTCAATTCCCATAAGAATAATAGCAGCTCCTATTTAAGTTATACTTTAATGTTTGTGAAGCATTCTACATAAATTATCTCATTCCATTAGGAGAATAATTTAAAACAAAAGAAGCAAAATTGAACTCAAGAAGGTTGAGTCGGCCTCTTCTTAAACCTAATTATATTGGGCCTAGTGTGGTCTCTCACTACAATTGTTGCCTTGGAACTCAGCCTCCAGCGTTTTGGAGACACTGTAGAACAGGAAAAAAATCATAGACTACTAGAGTTGAAGGGTTCTAAGTGATTGTAATCTCATGCCCCAAGGAAATCCAGGCCCAAATGACTTGCCCAAGGTCACACAGCTAGTTAGTGGCAGTGCTAAAATCGGAGATATCAGATTTTCAACTTGGTGATTGAATACTAGAAAGAGGGCTCTTTCTTTTTGATTTTAAGATAACAGGGTTCTTTTATGTTTTACTAGATTGAGAGCTGATAGAGATCTTAGAGATAATCAAGATCCCCTCCTTCCCCCTATAGATAAGAAAATGTGCCCAGAGAGGTTAACTACTGGGACCCAAGGTATATAGGTTTATAAGAGTTAGAATTTGAACTCAAGTCCTCTGATTCCAATATTATGCTTTTTTTTTTTTTTTTTTACTACACCATGCCTTCCACTTTTTGGCCATGTTTCCTTTAAAACAGATAGGAAATTTCAGTAATTCAAACAAGAGGACAGAGATCCTACCACCTCCAAATATCCTTAAACCACCATGGAGCAAACCAACTCTGTGTATCTGAGTAAAAGGTCATGAGTTTAGGAGACTTCTTTCCTTCACTCTGTCTGATTCCTTTTTCTCATTTTGTTTGTAATTCTCTCATATTTTGTCACTGCTTCTGTAAGTAAGGAGGATTTTGTTATTCTTTTTTAGGTAACAGTTCCCAGGATCTTAGATAATAGTTCCCATGATCATGGTGGTAAACATCTCTACCATGCCTGCACAGTGAGATATAGGGATGACATAAGTAGTATTTACTATGCTTTCACTGAATGACAAAATCACTAAAGTTAACCTGTGGGTCTAATCAGCCCCCATCAAGGCTTGTGGGGAAATCTGTGTTTGCCTCAATCAGCCCGAATTGAGGCTTAGGGACTGGTAAGAGTTGTAGTTCTCACCCCTGTGAGAAGGGTGATTAGGGAATGCTGTAGGAGTTGGTGCTCCCATTATCAGCAGCTCCCTCTGGAGAAGAATAGACTAGAATAAAATAAAGTTAGCTTATTTAACCTTTATTGTGAGTCTGTTCTTGATTTCCTGTCTGCTGAGATCAAGAGTGAACTGTGCTAGTACTAGAACACCTGCTAGCAGCCCTCCCATGTGTTTACCTATGTAACTACTAGTGCAGTCAGTGTTAGAGGCTGGAATCCGAAAACTCCAGTGCCTCCTATGAAACAGCTTTCCCCCATTCTTCACCTTCTATGTTTTCTTCTTCTTTAGTTTTTTCTCCCTACCAACCCATCAATAATCTTTTACAGTGAAACTCTTACAGAAAATACTTGGTAATAGATTAAAATCATAAAACAAAATTTTGTTAGTAAATCAATACATAACTCTAGTTCCTTACTGTGAATTGACAGCTCATGACCCCTTTTAAAAAATATCTGGCTCATATTTACTGGATAGAGGTTGTTTCAATCTATCCCTCCTTAAAGTAAACTATAGTTATCTTAAAATCCTAAATTTCCATTAAAGGTTCCATTAGTCCTAGCTTACACAAAAAATATTTTTAAAAAAATCCTTCAATTCAATCTAATAATTTATTGTATGCTATTTTTACTTATGTCCAACTCTTCATGACCCCATATGGGGTTTTCTTGGCAAAGATACTGGAGTGGTTTGCCATTTTCTTCTCCAGCTCATTTTACAGATGGGGAAACTGAGGCAAATGAGGTTAGGTGATATGTCCAGGATTACACAGCCAAGTGTTCAAGGCCAGGTTTAAACTCCAGAAGATGGGTCTTCCTGCCATTAGGCCCAGCACTCCATCCATTTAGTGCAGAGAGCCTTGTTTGACTCTATGAGGACACAAAGGAAAAACAGAACAGTCCCTTTTAGATTTGTTCATTCAAGAAACCTACATTCTAGTCAAGTAGGGCAACAGTATTAGATATTTTATAAGTCTAGCTAGAGCTTTTTAAACTGAGATAAGCAAATTAAATCTATAAGGTACAAGCACAGTTGAATCTTTCTGGGAGGTATTGAACTTTGTGACATGAGGGCCTTCATTCAGACTTTTTTTTTCCATTGCTTGCTGTTAGAGTCTGACTTTAAAGTCTGACTTTTTATCAGAGTCCAGTATCAGCAATGACAGAACAGCTGAAATGCTGAAGTAGACATAACCCTGAATAATGGAGTGACTATAGTGATAAAGAAGCCATACATATGGGTCTGAATTGCCTGGGGCCACCTGCAAGCGATTAAACCTCCAGGTAGGTAATTATTCACATCTAAGCACCAGGAATCTGCTAGCCCCCATGATTTAAACAGGCTGCTGGAACTTTTCCAAGACAGAGCCCAAAGGGCATCATTTTGGGGCTGTTTAACCATGGAGTACATAGTGCTTAGTGAGTTACCCTAAGTCATGATTGAGTTGGGTTCTGGGTTCCTATCCCTTTTCTATGAGTTTTGTGGCTATATTTTGAGTCTGTTCAAGATACTAGAACCTCCTCTGTGGCCCTTGGGAAAGGTAGGGTTCTAAGTAATTCCACAAGCTTTGTTTATTTGTGGTTTTAGAAGAGAACTGAGCAAGAGATGGGAGTCAGTTTTATTGCTTTGGAATCCAATTATGATAATATAATTTGCCCTAGCTGTATAGTTAATTAATCTTATAGAAGTATTTCTCCCCAAAAGGAAGAGGCATCTAATTGCTGAGCCCTAAATAAGAAGATTTAGGAAATGGTGAAGAGATAACAAAAAGCATTTAACCTGCAGAGGAGAAAGCAACATGTGTCAGAAAATACCTAGCAAAGGCATTCAAGTAACCACTAAGTGAGCAGAGGTATATTTGCTTGACCCCTGAGTGGAGCCACCAAGCATTACCAAGGCAGAGCACTCATTTGTCATCATCAGTAGAGTTGTTCCCCTCTGCCCAGATTCTTCCCCTACATCCTTCTTCCATAATCTTAATGATACTAAAGTCCCCATGGCCCATGAATAGACTGTCCCAAACTTTATTGCTCATTTCCTTAGCTCAGGATAACTCAACTCTATCTTCCCCAATATCCTAATCCAGGTCGGACAACTCCGTTTGCTATGCCCTCTGGAAATCTATTATTAGAAAGAAAATTCAAAATTGAGGGGTTGGCCATCAGTTGGGGAATGGCTGAACAAGTTGTGAAATAAAAATGTAATGGAATGCTCTTGTGCTATAAGACATGATAAGCAGACAGACTTCAGAAAACCTGGAAAGAATTGAATGAATTGATGCTGAGTGAAGTGAGTAGATCCAGGAGAACATTGTATATAGTAAGAGCCACATTGTGTGATGACTAACTTTGATAGACTTATCTCTTCTTAAGTGCAAGATCCAAGACAATACCAAAGAACTCATGATGGAAAACACCATCCAGAAAAAGAACTACAGAGTCTGAATGCAGATTGAAGCATATTATTTGCTCTCTGTCTTTTTTTTTTTTTTGCTTTTTTTGTGTTTCTTCTTTCTCTTGGTTTCTTCCATTGGTTCTAATTCTTCTGTACCACATAACTAATGTGCAAATAGATTCAGGATGAATATATACATACAGCCTATGTCAAATTACACATCATCTTGAGGTGGAAGAGGAGAGAGACAAGGAGAGAATTTGGAACTCAGAATCTTATGGAAGTGAATGTTGAAAACAAAAATAAATAAGTTAATAATTTTTAAATAATTAAAAAAATGGAAGAGTAGGTCACAGGAAGTGAGTAGTTTGATGAACTGAGTGGTTAGTGTTTTTGAGGGAGATTCAATATGTATATGGAAGTCCTCTAGTATTTAAGAAGGTGCTGGGGAGGAGAGAAAGACTGTAAGCCATGTAAGCAAGGCATCAAACTCATTGAAGAAAGAAAGGAATGACTTGGAGGGAGGGGTGTTGTAGATAACAGCTGCAAGGATTTTGATTGGATGATGAATATGAAAGCATGAACATCAAAGGAAGAGAGGTTACTGAGTAATAGAGGAAGGAGGAGAACCAGGAAATGGAAATTAGGAACAAGGAGTATTCCAGTTCCCTTTCTTTCTCAACCAGTGAGCCAAGGCATCAGAGTGCCACCATAACTCAGCCACCTCAAACTAAAATGGATTTAATTACTGTCACTATGCTGATGACTCTTGGCTCTCTTTATATAGCTCTACTATCTCTCCTGAATGCCTATCATGAATCACAAACCTCTTACTGAAAGTTATTGGATATTTTGAAGTAGATCTCCTACCGATATCTTATTAAACATTTTGAATTAGTTCTATTGAAATCTCAAAGTTAATATGTCCAAAACAACTAATTCTACTTACCCCCAACAGCCGTCCTATTCCAAACTTCTTTGTTTCTCTCAGGACTACCACCATACTTCCAGTCACCCAGATTCACAACCCCAGCATCATTCTCAACTCTTCATTGTCACTCACTAACCATAATCAATCACTTGCAAAATTTTGTTGTTTCCCCACAAGATCTCTCGCATTGACTTCATTCTCTCTACTCACATGTCTATCATCTTACTTCAGTCCCTCCATCTCTTGCCTGGACTAGTGCCTGTATCCTCCTAACTGGTCTCTCTACTTTTTCTCTTTTTACAAGAGCCAGTCATTTTCCTAAAATGCATGTCTGATTATGTCAATCCCCTACTCAATAAACTCCAGTGATTTTCTCTTATATATTGAATTAAATATAAACCTTCTATATAGCATTTGCCCTTTCTCTCTTTTTTGTCATGGAGAGATTACTCCCCTGACCCCAGATTATGAACTTTCTTACTTTTCATCATACAGCATTCCCTTTCAGGTCCCAAGGTCTAGAATGTACTCCCTCCTCTAATTTGCCTCATAGAATTTTGAGCTTCTTTTTGTGCTCATCTCAAGTTCCATCTTCTAGAAAAATAAGCCTTTTGTAGTCTCCCTATCCATTAGTGACTTTCCAAAAAATAAAAATCATCTTGTATCTATTTTATATCTACCTATATAACATGTTATCCTCCTAAATAGACCACAAGCTTCTGAAGGTCAGAAACTGTTTTCCTTTTGACTTTGTATCTCCAGAACCTGAGACATAGTAAATGTCTCATAATAAATGCTTGATTTTTGTTTGAAGTAAGTAGCAGCTTATTGCCAGAAGTTGCAATCTTGGGGCATCATCCATGAGCTTGGACCACCTCCTTGTACAGAAACTTGTACAGTTTTAGAAGTCAGATACAATCCTCAGAGTTTCAATATCTGTCTCTACCTCCTTATCTCTCTACATATATGTGTAAATCTACACACATACTTGTATTAATATACACACAGTACCCAGAACCAAAGCACTAGCTCTATGCAGACTGGATTCATTCAGTCTTGGAACTACCTCTCAAAAATGTTTTTTTGACTCAATCTCCAGTATTTCCCTGTAAGTATAACAGAATTGAGTTTATGTCTAAATATCTCTTTTAGAAAGGTAAAAAAAAACCTCACCTTCCATGAAAGCATTCAATCTAATAAAACACTGAATTAAGGACAGGCTTCCTTTGCCCTGACTCAAAATGCAAAGACCCAAAAGGATTCACAGCAAATCCCAAAAACAGTAAAGAAAACTCTTTATTTCTCTAGTGAGTCTTTATGGTCCCCAAAGATTTATATCATCCTCTAAACCTTCAGATTTAGACCTAAGTCCTAAGTTTGAGGGCCCTTCCTCATCACTCTCCAAGAAAAAAGCACCCAAGATTGCCAAGAAAGTAGGTAATTTATTTCTATGGTTAGCTCCCTCTCCCCACCTCCAGTAGGGACTAATATAGACATCCAGACTTGTTTTTCCCTGGGGTTAAGGAGCTCTGACTAGGAGATGGAACTGAGAGCTGCAGTTGTCCCATTACCCTCTAGAACTGCACAGTCCACATGACTCACATTAAGAATGCAGGCGAAGATCTGAGTTTACCCTTTATATCGCCCAGATAATATTCATAGCCCTGTAATTTGGAATCGCAAAGTATAACAGAATCTCCATATAGAAGGAAGAAAAAAAACACTTATTCAGACACCAGAAAGCCCAATGCCAAAACCAGAAAGTCAAATCTATCATAGTAACAAAGAAATCCATCATATTGAAGGAGGAGTCAAGATGACAGAGTAGAAAGATACACATATGCTAGCTCCTAACCCATAGCCCATAAAATACCTGTAAAGAAGAACTATCAACAAATTCTAGAGCAGCAGAAGCTACAGAACAACAGAGTGGAGGAGATTTCTGTTCCAGAGAGCCCTGGAAAACCGACACCAAAGGTCCATCGCACACTGGACCCAGAGCAGAGCCCAGCTCTGTCTTGGCCACGTGGCATGGAGGGGAGCAGATCTGAGCAGGCTTCAGGGACAGAATCTCCAGTGGCCGTGCAGTTCCCTCCACCCACAGGCGCCAAAGGTCAGTGAGAGGGTCTGGCTGAGAGGGGAGCTGGGTGTCTCCATAACTCAGGCCCCCTTGGGAGGCAGCCACAGAGACACCAGCAGACAGGGGCTTGCAAAGCAGGCAGGAGCTTGGATCCATTGTTGAAGGTCTCCACATAAAGCCCCAGAGAGAACTAAGCCTCATGTGGTGGCCCTGCCCCAACTTGAGCCCTGTGCAGTGGCCCTGCTTCCACCTGAGCAACTGAACTTAATCTCACACTGAATAGCAGCCCAACCCTTGCCCAAAGCCCTGAGGCTGGGAAGCAGCATTTGAATCTTAGCCCCCAAGCACTAGCTGGGCAGAACAGGAGGCGAGGAGGATGTGGAAAGGAAACTCAGAAGTCAAGTAACTGGCTGAGAAAATGCCCAGAAAAGGGGAAAAAAAAGACCATAGAAGGTTACTTTCTTGATGAACAGATATCTCTTCCCATCCTTTCAGATGAGGAAGAACAATGCTTACCACAAGGGAAAGACATAGAAGTCAAGGCTTCCGTATCCCAAACATCCAACATAAATATTCAATGGGCTCAGGCCATGGAAGAGCTCAAAAAGGATTTGAAAATCAAGTTAGAGAGGTGGAGGAAAAACTGGGAAGAGAAATGAGAGAGATTCAAGAAAAGCATGAAAAGCAAGTCAACATCTTGCTAAAGGAGATCCAAAAGAATGCTGAAGAAAATAACACCTTGAAAAATAGGCTAACTCAATTGGCAAAAGAGGTTCAAAAAGCCAATGAGGAGAAGAATGCTTTCAAATGCAGAATTAGCCAAATGGAAAAGGAGATTCAAAAACTCACTGAAGAAAATAGTTCTTTAAAAATTAGAATGGAAGAGATGGAGGCTAATGACTTTCTGAGAAACCAAGA
>JAQQSK010006986.1:0-14173 GCA_028658325.1 Potorous gilbertii
CATCAAGGCATCCCACCTGTGCAGAGTCTGGATGTGGAATTTGAGTAAAACAGGATGGAGATATCCTTGTCAGCATTCTCATGAATGAACTTCATAATTGGTAAACAAGTAGTGAACATTACATTAAAATTTGAGACCCACTATATGATTTATGTAGAATATCAAACTGATTAATTCTGATTGGAATAGAATAGGTGTCCAAATGAATTATTTCTTGCAGGGTGACCAACAGACCTCAGGAGAGATTGAAAGACAGAAGACAAGGGTTAAAAAATAAAATTAGAATTCCTGAGAGCAAAATGGAAGGAGAATAAATAGGCTATAAAAGAGGTGGGAGACATCACTCAACTAGTGTTAGTAGACTCCCTGAAAAAGAGCGGAGCAAACAAAATTAAATGATTCCATGAAACAATCAGAAATATTAGAACAAAGTCAAAAGATTAAAAAAATAGAAAATGTCAAATATCTTTTATCAAAAATGATGGGCACTGAAAATAAGTTAAAGTGTTAAGTTAACCTTAAGAATAATTAGATTTCCTGAAATACACGACCAAACCCCCCCCAAAAAAAACCACCTGGTTCTCATATTTTTAGAGATCACAAAAGAAAACCTTTACCTATTTAAGACAGTGGGCAATGTGAAAACAGAGAAACTTCATCTATCCCCTCCTGAAAGAAACTCCAAACTGAAAATACTCAGAAATGTCATTGCCAAAATTCAAAACTTCCAGGTTAAATAAAAATACTGCAAACCACTAGGAAGAAAAGAGTTTGACTATGAAGGAACCACTGACAAAATCAGACTGTGATCCAATGATCTGATTTCTTCAAAGGTGAGAAAACCTTGGGCTACTTTATTCTAAAAACCAAAGGATAAAGATGGTTTGGGTAAAAATAACTTACTTTCAAAACTGAGTGAAATCCTTCAATGGAGAGAAATGGACCTTTAATGGAAGAGAGAACTTTCATGTATTTCTGATGAAAAGAGCAAAGCTGAGCAGTATATTTGACATACAAACGTTGGAGACAAGAAATCTAGGAAGAGAAACCCATTGGAGAAACTGGAAGGAGCTAAAGGCTGATAAAATGGAGATAAAAGAAAAAGAAAGGTGCATCCCTTCAGAATCCCACTGCCTTTAAAAATGAGAGCTAAGAAAGACAAGCACAAAACCAGCTAGATTTCTGGCAATTACTGAATGGGAACTGGAAGGGAAAAATGATAATATTTCTTACTCCTTTGCAAAAATTGAGCATATCCTAGACCTTACAAACAAGTTCAGAAAAATATTTTACTGACTACAGTGCTTGCTAGAGATGTAACATACTGCTCTCCAGTGCAGCTTCCCAATGGAAGAGGAATTCCCCATAGTCTTCTTAATGCCAGGAACCGGTAGGAGTATCTTCCATATGCTCCTGTCTGCAGATGGCTCCATGCTAACGCATCAAACCTGCAACACTGAAGAGCTTTTAAAATGAGATCCATAGTTATGTCATGAGTTTGGCATCACTAGCCCCAGAGATATAACCAAGTCAATGAATAATTAGAAGAATAACTGACATTTGTGTGGGGCTCTAAGGTTGGCAAAGCCTTTTCATGTTACCTCATTTGAGCCTCTAAGCATCCCTATAAAGTACATGCCAGAGGTTTTATAATTGTTGTTTTACAGATGAAGAAACAAGTTCATAACCACAGTAAAAGTCAAATGTGGAATCTGAACTCAAGTTTTATTGACTCCAAGTCCACTCTTCTTTCCCGTGCATCTGGAGAATGACTGTTGTCCAGACCTGATAGATGTGGCAAATTGAGTGGCAGAAGAGGACTAGGTAGGACTGCCTTTGAGAAATTGTTCAGCATTTTTGATGAACCTTTATATCTCCCCTGTCAGGAAGGCTCAATCAGAGATTGAGTGATGTAAAAGATGTTAAGAGACAGAGACAGAGAAAGACAGAGACAAACAGACAATGAAGTCCTGAATTCCCTGATTATGAGGACATGTGAACTCTCTCCTACATCATTATCCCTGTGTTCCATTGGAAACCACACAAAATCAAGGCAATGAGCGAAAGACCTCTACAGTATATTCAATGAAGATTCTATGGGAGGACATAGAGATCAGCTTTGGGAAGGTATAGATGGGCTATAGTCTCCATCATTGTTGGGAATAGACCATCAATGAGGTCACTGATCCACTCAAGTATTTAAAATATATATTAGACTAAATGACATCTCAGATCCCGTCTAGCTCTAACATTCTATTGTTTTAAGTTTCCTATTAAATGCTAATAAATATAAGCTTTTATATTTATTAGTATTTTTATATTGATAAGATACTATCATTATCACCCTGGAATATAATTTGTTGAGACCAGATGACATGAATATATTTTGATTTGCTGCTTGTTTCTTATCTTTGACTCTAATTCCATGTTTGTTCTAGATTATCCAATCTAAAAATAATTCTCCTTGATAGAAACAAAATGGAAATTGACTAACTCTCCCCTTTTTTGTCTTTCATTTGAAATTTTAATATATGTGTCTTCTAAAGAATCCAGTTTGTTCTTGATTTCAAAACAGAAAAAGTTTCCTGATAATGTGAGTTATCCTTAAGAGCAATGGACTGCCTTGAATGTTAGCAAGTTCTCTTCCATTGGAGATCCTCAAGTAGTACCACATTTTGGCCATATGTGAATGTAGATTCCCTTCCAGACATATCCATTAGGTGAGATAGTCATTAGGGTTCCCTCCAACTCTAAAATTCTGTGATTCACATGACACCAGTTGTTATGGGAACCTGAATTAACCCTTCTTTGTTTTTTTTTACCACAAATTTTTTATAAAAGGTTATTCTTACTATCTTTATTATGCTCTGAGTCTTAACTTGTTCTGGGATTTGTACTTCTCAACATTATTCTTTAGGGTTTTGTGTTTCTCTTTTATATTCTTTTTTATTTCATACTCTTGCTTTGTATGCCCCTCTTAACTCTAAGCTCATTAGGGATCTTCCTGAGGAATCATTAAGGTTTCTTTATGTGTCCTTTCTTTGCTTCTCAATTCCTACAGAAATGTGAGCTATCATCATCATCATCTTTACTATCCTTAATTCAATATTCTCTGCCATTCTCCCTTGTCCAAGTTTTTGGATTAATCTTACTGACATATGGCACTATTCTGCCTCCTTTTTCATTGAGAGTAATTTCTTTTCAAGAAGTGAAATCATAAGGTGCTGATCTTTTGAGAGAAGAAGTTGCCAGAGTTCAAATTTGCTAATAACATTCTAATTTTGTATTTTATTTACTTGATGGTAGATCTGGTATTCGTTAACCTTACTGTTCTACCAGTAATTATTCTTCTAGGCTGATTTTGCTTCTGAAATCCTTATATTTTTTCCCCATGCTTAAAGACTCCAAGTCAAGCATTTATTAATCACTACCATGTACCTGTCATTGAGCCAGGACCAAGGATATAGTAAAAGATAAAAACAGTCCCAGAATTCAAGGAGCTAGCTCCCAGTCTAATGGATGAAACAATATTCAAACAAACAAGATACAGGCAAGAGAAATTGGAGACATTTTCATAGGGTGGGCATTAGCCTTAAGGGAGATTAGGACAAGCTTCTTGTAGAAGGTGAGATTTGTAGTTTAGACTTGAAGGGAGTCAGAAAAGCCAGAAGATGGAAATGAGGAGGGAGAACATGGCAGGCATTTTTTTTAATTTTAACGTAATGGTTTTAGAGTCATCAAGCTAGTCATTTTGTTCTCATTGAACAGTACCTGTTGGCAGCAGCTCCTAGAAACCAAGTGTATATAACATCATGAAGCCTCAGTGTTCACTCTGCCACCTGTAGCTGTGAGTAGATAGGACTGTTGTAATGGTATTGCAGTCAATGATTTGGGGTCAAAGGAATTTCCAGTTGAATTCATTATTCGGCCAGAAACACCCTTTGCAATGTGCTACCTGATGTAGCACCAGTGAATGTTTGGCCATGTAAAATAATTGGTTATGGCAAATGTTCAGAAGAAATGAAGTGAAACTTCTACAGTCTTGAAGTGTGGTTAGATGTTGCCAGGATTGGAACTGACAATAATCCTTGTACCTGATTTCCATCCCTGGAATGTTGTGAGTACCAACGGAATTTAAGAGTCTATAAATCACAGCCGGCTCTACGCAAAAAAGATATTGGCTATACGTTGTGCTGGTTCTTCTTGTGGTCTTTTTCCCTAGACCTATGGAGAATGGGCAAAACTAGCTATTATTTGGTGCATTGGTATAGTAATTCACTAAATATTATATATATGTATATATATGTGTGTGTCCTATGCATATATGTATGTGTATATTTGTATATACACACACTCAATTATATGGACCTGACACGTGTGTATTTCAGTTACATTGAGAGACACCTCAGTTCTATCATAGTACTAAATTTAGTAAATTACTATACTAGTACACTAAATAACAGTTAATTTGTGCGTATCTCTATATATCTATATACATACTTACGTATTCTGTTAGGGGCTTACTTACGTAGTGTGTTTGTCCTTTGTTGCTGAAGAAGACCATGCCATCAGAGAAATAATGACATGACTTGCACTTGACTTTGTTTTGAGCGAAGGAGGACTGTGCAGGTCACTAGCCTCACTTCTCCTCCAGAGCCATCTGAATCCAGTGACCAGATATGCATCAGGATGACTGGAGATGACCCAGGATGAGGCAATTGGGGTTAAGTGACTTGCCCAAGGTCACACAGCTAGTGAGTGTCAAGTGTCTGAGGTGAGATCTGAACTCAGGTCCTCCTGACTCCTGCCCTGGTGCTCTATCCACTGAACTACCTAGCTGCCCACTTACCTAGTAGGATTTAACTTAAGGAGAGAGTTGCATTTGTTGTGGTACTTTCACTATTATAGATGTTTCAGAGGGCCAACATTTCATGTGACTTCTTGAATTCATTATCCTGTAGCTAGAGAAGAGAGAAGAAGAAAGGGGAAAGGGGAAGAAAATGGAGACAAGGAAACAAGAGAGAATAGTAGAATGTGGAAGGAGAGACAAGAAATGGCAATAGTTTTTGCCTGTAAATGATAGAAATGGTGGATATGATTATATAAAATTAGTGGCTGAACACAAAAGGATTCTCCTTATGGGAGAATTTGTTAGAAGAGGCTAATGAAAGTCTAGAATGTTGGTAGGAACGAATTGTGTGTGGTAGGAGGAGATGTGGGTGATGAAAAAACAAATTCAGTATGTATTGAGTGAGACTTAGGTTTTTCTTTTCCCTATAATTATTTTGCACGTGAATGGATATGAATGCTAAAGGGTCAAGAAAATATTGGAGAAAAACCATTTTCTTCTCAGAAAATGCAGTACTCTCTTGAGCAACATCATCTAAAAGAAAAAACAAAACAGAAGAGAACCCACCAACTTCTAAATGCTCTAAGCAGTTATTAAGCATTTTACAAGTCTGATTGAGGTAGGACTGCACTATCCTTCAAAGAGGCTACAATCAATCTAAACAAAACCACGGGGCTGGAATTGCTCAGAAGGTCACCTAGAACATCTTTTCCCTCTGGGGTAAAAACAGAATTTTAAAAGGAAATATGGTAGATATGATCGTATTTTCTGGAATGTCCCTAATAGTGCTTACTGTCAGAGAGCATGTAAATATTTTAGGAAAATAAAAATATACTATTAATGCCTATGTGCTCAGAAGGATTATTGCATAAAGATGATAACAGTTAAAAACCATGAACTTGGAAAATGATCTACCCAGATTCAAAGAAAGAAAGGAGAAGGAGGAAAAGAAAGAGAAAGGGGAAAAGAGAAAGAGAGAAAATAAATGAATGAATAAATATAAAGAAAGAGAGAGAAATTAAATAAGTAAAATGAAATAATTACAAAGGAGTAAAAAAATGAGTGAATTAATAGGTTGATAAATAGAAATCAATAAGCATACAATAGATAAAGAAATATATAAAGGTATGTATATGTGAATAGATATATACATATTAATAAGCATAAATATATCCCTAAAGAAATATGAATAAATGTGCACATATAAATATAAGTTAATATAACTGACAAAGAAATAAATTGTGTAAGTGAATTTAGATTTATAAATATATGTATAAAAATATTCATAAATAAATAGAACTCAGTCTACAGCAACAAGGAGACTTGTGCCAGTTTCAGAAGGGAACTTATGTAGGGCCGGAAACTAGTCCCGAATTAATTTCTTCCACTCCCCTACAGCTATTCTTTTTCAAATGAAGAAAGGCATGTGCCAGGGAGCTCAGTTCTAATAACTCTCAGAAGGAAAAGATGAACATTGAGGAAAGAGAGCACATCACTGAACAGCCAAAGCAGGGTCATGTCCGCATGTAATAAAAATCTTTCCAAACTTGCTTTGACTAATTTCTTTCCCTAGAAAAATTGAACATTGGATAAGTGATGTGGCACAGTAAGTTCTTATCAGCTTTGTCTTACAAAATTTTTGTTTTGGAGAATTCCCCCACAAACATCAAACCTAAAAGCGTTCAGTAAATGAAGGAGAAACGAAGTCAGAGAGTAATGCTGCACTACATTTGACATCAGTCAGCTTAGCTGAAGAGCCAAGCAGTTATTTCTAGCTGTTTCGAATTTGGAATTAAAACTGCTTGGCAGAATATTTCAAGAACTCATAAGCCTTTGTGAATGGTCAGTTATACCTGATCTTTTTTTAATCCATTTGAAAGCGTTGAAGGGTAGCTGCTCTGAACTAATCAGCACCTGTGGTCTTAGGCCTTTGGGTTCAAAACTTTCTCTGCTTAAGCAAAATGGAAAAGCCCCAAGGACATCAGAACACAAAGGTATTAGGGAGAGGACCTGGTAGGAAGGCCAGCGGAAGAGAAAGAATAGGAAAATATTAGCCATTCCAACCCCATTTACAATTGGGTAGAACAAAGATCATGAGATTTTGGGGGGGAATATTTATGTTAGAGGCTAAGCAGCATTCCTAGAGTAATTTCTCCTTCCTCAACAAGCTAATGTTTTCCACTGGGTCAGATGGAATTACAAGTGAATTCTAGCAAATTTAAAGGCTCATGCTACGGAAATTATTTTCAAAACTAGATAAATTCCTTTTATGACACAAATATGGTCTTGAAATCCAAACCAGGAAGGGGCAAGGCAGAAAAGGGGAACTATAGACAATATCACTGATAAATAATGATGCAAACATTTTAAATAAAATCTGCCAAAGAAATATATCCAAAAAATAATTTTCTATTACCAAGTCAGAGTCACACCAGGGATGCAAGGATGATTCAACTTAGAAAAATATTTAGCATAATTAATCATAAGATCAACAAAAACAACAAAAGCACTTGATGATTTCTTTAGATACAGAAAACTTTGACAAAATATATTAATTTGTTTTTAAAAACTAAACTAAAAAGCATAAGCAAGGAACCTTTGACATGATTAAAAGCATATATTTATAACCAAAAGCTAGCATTATTTGCACTGTTTATATCAGAAAAGCCCCTAGAAAATTTCTAGGGGCTTTTCTGATATAAAGAGAGATAAAGCCCTTCTACCCAATATTATCTGACATAGTTCTTGAGATACTACATAGAGCAATAAGGTACAAAATAGAAGGTATAAATATCAGCAAAGAGAAGACAAAATTATCCTCATTTGCAAATAACATGATGTTTTACTTAGAATATCAAGTTTAAAAAGGATTGAGACCCAGCAAAGATAATATGAGTAGCAGCAAATTTATAGAACTTGCCCTGAGGCAAGTACTATCACTAGGACCCAATCCTTCTAACTTTATGTTCTAAGCACAACATCATGGTATTTGCTAAAAAAATATAACTTTGTCTTCTCTTTACTAATGTTCTTTTAGAGATAGAGTATAAACAGAAGCTAGTATTTCTGTATGTAGGGATACCCCATCCATTCTAACAGCCTCATGGTCTCTAGACCTGGGTCTGAGTGGCATTTAACAGATACTACATTGGCAGAGACTGATGTCACTATTTATTTAATACTTTTAGGCCTCATAGTGATTGCAAGATCTTTTCATTCCCCCTAGAGCAGGGATTCTCAAAGATTTGAGTACCCCAGGTAATCCTCAGACTTTTTTTCATAAAGTATATGAATGGTGTTAACTTGTAATGAATTTGTTTATTTTTAAGTGAATCAATAAATGTTTTAGTTAATTAAATTATTGTTTTATTATAATTATAAATTGTTTTATTATTTTGATTAATATTTTCATTTTCACTCCTATCTCAAGAGCATCCCAACATTAACAAAAACTCTTTAGGGATTTAAATAATTGCAAATCACTGTCCTGAAGATATACGTCAAAATTAAAATAAGACCTTCTCTGAAGACTGGCTGTTCAATGATTTTTTAAAATTATTGAGTTTGGCCAATGTGTTTTGAAGCCCCAGTTTCTGAAAGCTCTTGCTGTGGGGTGCTGGTGGTGATGAGAACCATCTTGAATCTTTCAGTCAGTGACCCATGGGCTCATGAGTGCTACAACTACCACCAAACACAATATTAGCTGATCACAGGACTTCCAGAGAATGCCATTCAGACATGGTGTTTTTCCATGGGGTAGGTCAGTCATGATGTCCTCTGGGTTTCCTGAGATGTCACAGACCCTTGTTTCCTGAAGTTTAATTTCTATTGTGAAGCCCGAGAAGGATGAGGGGTGATCTGCTCTGGAAATCAATGACTCTCAAGTGCCTTTCACTGGATGATGCCATGTAGGAATACAGTCTGGGCATCTAGAAAACATTATTGATAAAACTTTTTTCCATTTTAAGTAGGGCAAAGATTAGGTTATGCGTGTGTGTGTGTGTGTGCATGTGTGTGTGTGTGCGTGTGAGAGAGAGACAGAGACAGAAACAGAGAGAGAGAGAGAGACAGAGAGGAGGGAGTGAGGGAGAGAGACACAGAGAGAGAAGGAGGAGGGAGAGGGAGGGAGACAGATGGAAACAGAGAGAGGGAGGGAGAGAGACAGAGAGAGAAGGACACAGAGAGAGAAGGAGGAGGGGGAGGGAGGGAGACAGATGGAGACAGAGAGAGGGAGGGGGAGAGAGACAGAAAAAGACAGAGAGAGACAGTTTCTTTGTTCGTTTTCCTTTCCAGTCAATGACTATAGCCTTTTATAAACCCTTGCTTCTAAAGCTGTTTAGTTTTCTATTCATTTCCTTTGTGGCATTTTTTGACTGCGGAGGAGGGGGAAGTGAGATCTATATTGTAATACCCAAACTGCTTGACATGTAATTCCTCAAGCATATTCTGGTACAATTGACTTGGAGCTCTGTCCCCACTACTGCTTTGTGGTCCAGTATATCGATCATTTTTTTTTCTGTGGGGATTGCTCAGAACAGTTTCCTAAGAAATGTTCCAGTTTCCAAACTTGGGATTTCTTCCTACTGTTGCCAGTGTGAGTGGCATTCACTTGTTTCTTTTACTATTTCCCCTAAACAATTAGTACTGTGAGAATACTCAAGTGTTAATAATAGCACCAGAAATGGAAAACTGGACATAAGAACAAAACTTGGGTACCTGAGGTTTCCCTGAAAGTTCTAAAAGATAACAAAAATACAGTTACAGAGGTTTTGATGATTCTATCCGTCTGCCTCAGAAAGACAAAGCTCTGACAGAAGCATCACCCTCCATCTTTTCAGAGAAGACGATGAAATAACCGATTTCCTGCTGTGGGTACCATACCCATAAGGGAAGCTAGGTGGTGTAGTGGATAGAGCACCGATGCAGGAGTCAGAAGGACCTGAGCTCAAATCTCACCTCAGACATTTGACACTCACTAGCTGTGTGACCTTGGGCAAGTCACTTAACCCCAATTGCCTCATTCTGGGTCATCTCCAGTCATCCTGATGAGTATCTGGTCACTGGATCCAGGTGGCTCTGGGGGAGAAGTGAGGCTGGTGACCTGCTCAACCTTCCCTCAAAACAAAGTCAAGTGCAAGTCATGTCATCATTTCTCTGATGGCATGGTCTTTGGCAACGAAGGACAAACACACACCATGCCCGTAATTTCCCTTAGAAGGAGCTCTGTGTGTGTGAAGGCATAAGAAGTAGACCTTTTCTGCACAATTGTTATTTCAACAATCAGAGCTGGTGCTCTAATCACTTTGCCACCCAACTGCCTTATTTTGCAAGTGGAGAAACTGAGGTAAGCAGCGTTTATTAAGTGACTTGGCCAGGGCCACACAGCTAGTAAATGTCTGAGATTGGACTTGAACTCTGATGTTCCTTATTTCTTCTGGGCCCAGAGCTCTATCTATCATGCCTGCCACAAGGAGAATAAATATGGTTGAACCCCACCCCCCCTAAAATTCTCCCCCCAAAATGAATTGTATTTGTCAAGAGGGGATTATTCCTCAGTAACCTTTCTCTTTTTCCCTTTGTTTCAGTGGAGCAGGTATGGATGGAAAGAAATGCAGTGTGTGGATGTTTTTACCCCTTGTTTTTACCCTGTTTACTTCAGCTGGACTATGGATAGTGTAAGTGGCTTACCATTCATTCAGGTGTCTGGGGATCCAGGGGTAAGGACAAACATATGAAAAGGAACATGAGATGATTCTTTGTCCCATCCCACTGCACACTATCCTGTATTTCATGGCTACAACAAACTTGATAGACACCCTAGAGATCCCTTCACTTCACAGACAAGGAAAATGAGACCCAGGGAATTACGAAGTCCATTGTAAATTGCTAGACTCCTTAATAAAGGGAATGGGGAGAAGGGAAAGAGATGTTATACAAGGTGTTTGCTGACAAATACTGATCATTTCTTTAATTTTGTTAGTAAACATGAAACATTTATGACCTGATAACAGGTCATAACATAAAATGATAACATTTTTAAAATTGACTTGCATCAGAATGACTAATATGGAAATGTTTTATATGATTTCATATGCATAACCTATGTCATATTGCTTTGTGTCTCAGGGTAGGGAGAAAGGGAGGATATAATTTGGAACTCAAAACTTTTTTTAAAAATGTTAAATAAATAAATGAATGAATGCATGGATTTACTTGCAGGTTTTACTCTTTTGGCCTTGGTAGGACAAGGATTTATTCCATAGTCTTATTCATAGTTAATCATCCATGCAGAGGTTAAATGATAAATCCACATCATCATGATAGATTTAGAGCAAACGCCTTCATCTTACAGATGAGGAAACTGAGACCCAGAGAAATGCACATTCTCGCCCAAGATCACACAGTCAGTGAGTGAGAGAGTCAACATGTGAACCCAAGGCTTGGGACTCCAAAGTCAGTGCTTTTCCCACACAATAAATGTTATAATGAAATCACACATATACACAGACATGTATTACATGAGTAAATACATTCTCTTTAACTCATCATTCAATAAACCAATCTCATAAGAAAATTTCTGGCTTGACTTTTGTCAAAAGTGAATTTTTGGGAGAACGTTACTGGCTCCGTTTATTTCTGTATTTACATTTTGACATGTATGATCTATGCACAAACTGAAGCACTAAAGGCAACAACTAATTCTCTTCAGAGTCTTTCTTTGCTCCCCTAATCGGTGCAAAAAGATTTAATTACCTTAACAAAAGGGTGGATTTCATGCTCTGGGATGTTCCGTTCCTTTATCTAGTTTGTCAGATATTTCCCCTAAATTGAGTGAAATCAGCTGTATTAAAAAAAGACATATCCCCTATCTATCCCCTATAGCTAATGATGTACATTCTCCTTAACAGGCGTACTTTATGTCTTTTTATAACTAGCTACTCTAGAATGAGCCATTTTTCTTTCTTTGTTTCATATAATAAATATATATATATAAATAATAGTAGTATATGTAATATATAATATAGTATGTATTGTATTATATATAATACTAATATATAACATATAATAGTAGTATAAAATGGTAATACATATGAATATGTAAGATATATATAAAATAGTAGTATAAATCTACTGACTTGTGACATAGGAAAAGGAACATGAGATGATTCTTTGTGAAGACTGACTTGTGAAGGTTATACATTCCCATCACCTACTGGTGGGGTGGGTAATATGCATTCTGGGTATAATCAGATTTATATTTCCGATTCATCCTGGCTCATTTGCATTAACTAGTCTAACAATGTCTAAAATTCATGCAACAATCAAAAACATAAATTACCTGAGAAAGAACTCTCTATTCAAAATGAATTAATAAACACCATTCCATGTCACTAGGGAGAGAAATGCAAAACAAAACAACTGAGGTTTCAACTCATACCCACTAATTAGCAAAGATAACAAAAGATGGGAATAATTAGTGTTGGAAGGTTTGTAGAAAAATGGGGGCATTTACGCATTGTTGGTGGAGCTGTAAATTTGTAAACAAAAAAAATTCTAAAAAGCAATTTGGAATTGGGCTAAGAAAGTGACTTCAATGTCTATAATTTTCTGGCCCAGAGGGCTTCCTGCCAGGCATATAACCCAGTGATCAGAAGAAGGGTATCCATGGTAAATGCCAAATGGTATATAGTATACTGGTATCTATGGAACACCAAACACTTGGAACGATGGTTTGTTTATTTGTTTTTTGTTTTTGTAGTCGCAAAGAACTTGAAACAAGCAGATGCCTCTTGATTGGGGAAAGGCCAAAGAAATTGTAGTTTGTGTATAGAATAGAATTTTACTCAGCTGTGAGAATTGGTGACTGATGAATACAGAGAATCCTGGGAAGACCTGTATAAACTGATACAAAATGAAGGAAGCAGAACCAGGCAAACAATATAAATAACAACCAGAAAAAATAAACGGAAAGGTTAAAAACAAAACCATCAAGACTGACTGGGAAATAATGATCAAACTGGACCCTGGAGGAGAGATAGGGGAATGTCCAGCTGGCCCCTCTTCTTGCAGAGGTCGGAAGCTGTGGCTGTAGACAATTGCATGTGTTGTTTAATGTTGGCTAAACTTTTTTCCTCCTCTTTCATATGCCTTCTTATAAAAGATGGCTCTTGGGGGGAGGAGCCAAGATGGCAGAGTAGAAAGACTCACATAATGTAGCTCCAAACCCACAGCCCATGGATTTTCTGTAAAAAGAACTCCCAACAAATGGGAACAATGGAAGCCGTGCAGCAACAGAGTGAAGGAGATTTCCGTTCCAGAGAGCCCTGAAAAATCGACCCCAAAGGTCCATCATGCACCGGATGGGAGCGGAGCCCAGCCCTGCCCTGGCCACGTGGCACTGAAAGGAGCAGATCCGAGCAGGCTTCAGGGACGGAATCTCCGGTGGCCGTGAAAGTCTCTCCACCCACAGACGCACAGGTCAGTGAGAGATTCATCTGGACTGTCTGAGAGGAGAGTGGGGTGTCTCCATAACTCAGGCCCCCTCAAGAGTCAGCAGCAGAGGCAGCAGGTGGCCAGAGGCTCCCAGAGCAGGCAGGAGCTCCTTAGCAGCTCCGTTACGGAAGGTCTCCGCATAAACCCCCTAAGGGAACTGAGCCTGGGAGGCGGCCCTGAGCACCAGAACTTAAGCTCACATTGAATAGCAGCCAGGCCCACCACTGAAAGCCCTGAGGCTGGGGAGCAGCATTGGAATCTCAGACCCCAAGCACTAGCTGGGTGGATCTGGGCAGGGGTGGAGAGCAATCTCAGAAGTCAAGTAACAGGCTGGGAAAATGCCCAGAAAAGGAAAAAACAATAAGACCATAGAAGGTTACTCTCTTGGTGAACAGATGTTTCCTACCTTCCTTTCTGATGAGGAAGAAAACTCCTTACCATCAGGGAAAGACATAGGAGTCAAGGCCTCTGTATCCCAAACATCTGAAATAGATATCCAATGAGCTCAGGCCATGGAAGAGCTCAAAAAGGATTTTGAAAATCAAGTTAGGTGGAGGAAAAACTGGGAAGAGAAATGAGAGAGATGCAAGAAAAGCATGAAAAATGGGTCAATACCTTGATAAAGGAGACCCCAAAAAATGCTGAAGAAAATAACACCTTGAAAAATAGGCTAACTCCATTGGCAAAAGAGGTTCAAAAAGCCAATGAGAAGAAGAATGCTTTCAAAAGCAGAATTAGCCAAGTGGAAAAAGAGGTTCAAAAGCTCACTGAAGAAAATAGTTCTCTCAAAATTAGAATGGAACAGATGGAGGCTAATGACTTTCTGAGAAA
>JAQQSK010006987.1:0-14172 GCA_028658325.1 Potorous gilbertii
GAGCTGCTGCCAAGCTCCTGCCTGCTCTGAGAGCCTCTTGCTGACCCCTGCCTCTGCCACTGCCTCTGCCGCTGCCTCCTGAGGCGGTCCGAGTCATGGAGACACCCCTCTCCCCTCTCAGCCAGTCCAGACGTCTCTCTCACAGACCTGTGTGTCTGTGGGTGGAGGGACCTTCGCGGCTGCTGGAGATTCTGTCCCTGAAGCCTGCTCGAATCTACTCGCTCCTCTCTGTGCCACCTGCCCAGAACAGGGCAGGGCCTTGCTCCTGTCTGATGTGCGAGGGACCTTTGGGATTGGTTTTTCAGGGCTCTCTGGAATGGAAATCTCTTTCACTGTGTTGCTGCGTGGCTTCCACTTTTCCAGAATTTGTTGGGAGTTCTTTTTAGAGGAAATTCATGGTCTGTGAGTTCGTAGCTAGCATATGTAAGTCTTTCTACTCCACCATCTTGGCTCTGTCCCCACAGTTGATGTTTTAAGATGTTACTTTCTTAAGTATTTTTTTGGGTCTCCTTTAGCAGGATGTTGACTTGATTTTCATGATTGTCTTGCATTACTCTCATTTCTCTTCCCAATTTTTCCTGTACTTATCTTCCTTGATTTTCAAAATTCCTTTTGAATTCCTCCTTAGCCTGTTATGAAATTCTATTCCTTTTGAAGGCTTTTGAAGTAGGAGTTTTGACTCTACTTTCCTACTCTGATTGTATGCCCTCATCTTCCTTGTCACCAAAACAATATTCTGTAGTCTTAGTTCTGTTATGATGTTTACTTATCTTCCCAGACAACCACTTCACTTTCTAACTCTTTGTCAAAGTAGGACTCTGCTACCATTGGGGTTGGGATTGGGAATGGGTCCTCCAGGCATCAGGGACTATGTATTAGCCACTCAGTTCCCCACCATATGTGCTTCAGAAACAGGCATTACCACCAATCCTGCTGCTGCTCCCACTGCCTATGGTAGCACCCTCAAATATCCCCACTGCCCGGGGACTGGGGATGGACTGGCCAGACTGTGTGCTCCTCTTTCACCCAGGTCCCACAGAGTTTGCCCACTGACTTTTGGCATTCTTTGGTTGAGAAGTCTGGAAATTTCCTTACCTGCCAATGATTCAGTTCCGTGGGATATACTCTGGCTCATCAGTGTCAGCATAGCCCATGCTGGACTTTGCTGCATTTCCTACAAAGTGGGAAAGACCCTTTCTGTTGACTTTCCAGATTGTCTATGGTTGGGGATTTGTTTCACTCTGTTATTTGTGGGTTCTGTAACTCTAGAATTTGTTTAGAATAATTTTACAAGCACTTGGAGGACTTTGCAGGAGAGCTGAGTGAAGTCTTTGCTTTTTTGCTGTCCTGTCGTCTTGAATTTTCTGATTTCTTATTTCTTTTAAAGATTTATTATATAAATTCAAGTGCTTCATTCTGAGAATTTCTGTGTTAGGTGCATTATTCTTTGAAAAAAAATGCTTTAGTCACTCATTAATCACGCTAAAATTTTGTAAGTATCCCATCAGGGGAAAAGAAAGATTGGAACAAAACCAAAACAACAAAAACCTACTTTTGTGATAATATTTGTATTTTGTTTTGGGCAAATTATTTACATCATATGCAGCTCAATAGAAAGTCTACCATTTTTTTTAAATTAACCAATGATTTCTGTTTCTTATGTCATATATGTATCCGTGTGTACAGCAACGAAAAATGAAAGTTTTGAATCAATTCAGAACAATTGAAATAAAATTACTATGAAATATGTATGATATTGAATATAATATATATCAGTGTTTCCTTAACCGTGCTGATATGTTTAGTCTTGCCTTTGGCACACATGAGAGCAGTATATCCCTTGCTATTCTTAGAATTTCTTATGAAATTTCCCCTCTATAACCCATAACCATCCAGAAATGACCCATTCAAGGTCCTAAGTGTCCTTAAGCAAAAGAATGAAAAAAAAAGAAGACAACGTGAAGTATATCATTGGAAAAAAAAAAAAAACAAACAAAAACACTGTCTTGGAAAGTAGATCCAGGAGAGACAATATAAAATTTTTTGGACTACATGAAAGTCATGATCCAAAAAGGAGCATAGACATTATATTTAGGAAATTATCGAGGAAAACTGGTCTGATATTCTAGAACCAGAGGGTAAAATAGAAATTGAAATAATCCATCGATCACCTCCTCAAAAAGATCCCTAAATAAAAATACCTAGGAATATTGTGGGGAAATAATCGGATAACATCAGTTCTAGCAATTCTGCATTAAGGAATAAGTTGACTAGGAATATGATATTTTGAAGGTGAGAGGAGCCAATACTAAAAGCAAGAATCACCTACCTAGCTGAATAGTAATTTAAGTGAAAAGATCTTTCTCACACATTTATAGGTTCATATGATTTGGTGATTCCAGGTGATTTAACCTGGAAGTCTAAGTCATATCATGTGGGAAGAGCTTGCTAAACAGGTTGAATAGGAATGGTGCAGGACAATCGAGAGGAAATGAATGAACAGTGTCGAGTCAAAAGGAAAAGGGCACAGACCAGCAGAAATGACTTGGCTCAGGCTCATGAGTGTTTGCTTGTGAGAAAGTCCTGAAGGGTTGTGGGGTGGGAGGTGGAGGTTTGGGAATGATTTCCTTCCCTGCAGTGACTATGTTTATTTATTTCTTGGTCACCACCACAGATTTGGCTTTCTGGTTCTGGGATTTGACTTTCTGGTGTCTAAATAAATGCGTCTTTTTCTGCTTTCTGTATAGAGATTCTTTTACATTTTGTGTTTGAGAACTACTCTGGAATATGCATAATCACCAATAGTGCTGTGAATATTGCCATGGTTATTCATTTGTCCTCATAAACAGGATTTCAGGGTATAAAATCTCTATTTTGAGTCAGAAAGGATTTAGAGGAGTAAACTAGTATCCCAGGTTGAGGTGATTTAACTTTTTCATCACTAGCCAGAGAATGGTCCAAAAACACCATACCTTGTGAAAACCAAGAAGCGAGGTTACGGGAGGAAGAACCTGAAGAGGTGGAAAGGTGTTTACAAGGAATACCAATAAGACCAGGGAAAGAGTTTATAGCGGTAAGCAGGAGAGGGTGGGTTTTGCTAACAGGTTACCATATGGTGTGTAAAAGCAAATACAAGCTGTTTAAGGAAGAAACGCTGATGGAAAAGGAATTAGGTAGTTTCAGTGTGAATTCTCAGCCTTCAAACTCTACTTTACAAAAGAAGGCTGAGGACTCTCAGGATGAAGGAAAGGCTTCCCGTTTATCTCAGAAGAGGCTGAAGGCTGACAAAAGAAACGGGCATGTGACCTTTGTACAAACCCAGCCTAGTTGTCTCAGTGACCAAGGAAGTGAAGTAAACTTAGAGGAAGAAGTTTCTCAGGCAGAAGCATGTCCAATATTGAGGTGGGAATAGGAGAACCAAGGAGGTTTAGGGAACATTTAAGGAAATAATTGAGGATTTTACTCAGCAGGAGGTAACAGAAATTTTGAGTTGGTTCACCCAAAGGATGGGAAAATAGTTAATAACTTGATTGGCTAGAATCAGTGATGAAGGAACTGGAGGTGCATCTGCAGATGGTGTGGACTGTTTGGAATTTATAGGTATTAGAATACTTTAGTACTGCAAGCCTATATAAATTACAATGTTCAAGGAGGTAAGAATACAACTAATTTGTTAACTTTGACTACAGAAGGCTGAATTAGGAGGTTTCTAACACTATGTGACCTGCTGGAGATAGACCCTGGTATTCACTTAGGTTCTGTATAAGAAAGTTAAAGAAGGAGTTAATGAAGACTCCCATCATGATAAAAAAATGCCCATGCATACTATGATACCCCCTTTAGATTTTCCCATAGGAATATAACAGTGAAGACACCTCCTCCTACCTACAAGCATTTTATTTTGACTCAAATAATTAGGGAAAGAAGTTACCCACTTCCAGAGTTGTTGGACAGGATTTCACAGTTAAGTGAATTAGGGAAAAAAAGGAAAAAGACAAAATTCCTATAGAGAGAAGAGTAAATAGTCAGAAGAATCTACATCAGAATAAATTAACAAAGAGATAATTAATTATTTCTCTACTGAGATCGGGGTAGATCTTGGAAGCATAGATGTAATTCCAACTAATGAAATATAGAGCATGTCCTGAGAAAAGAGACTTAATACTAGACAAATACAGAAACAAGATCTGCATTGAAAGATCGTGGTGAACCTTTGTATCCAAGTTTGTTGCACCTTCAGGGAGAATAGGAAGTTGGCTGAGCCCCAACTCAGGTTAAGAAAATACACAGATGAAATTACAAACCCCCTATCAATTTGATCATATGTTGGAAAAAATGGATCAAATACTGTAACTAGGGCATTAATAGATACTGTGACAAAGGCCTTCCTTCAACATGGAAGCCCTGATAAACTTAAACATGGAACTCCTATCACCATCATGGCATTGGGAGGGACTGAAATATCAGCCAGACAAGTCAATCTAAGGATAAAAAATGAACAATTACCTAAGAAAGGACATTCCCTGGTAATTGTTCCGATTCCTGAACACATCATTAGAATAGATATATTGACAGGTATGACTTTAAGTTTACCTGAAGGGAGATACTAGTTTGCAGTAAGGAAGATAGGAATTAATACAGTTTAGGTGAGTAAAATAAAAATTAACCCATTCACTTTACCTGAACCTTCTGAAATGGTTATTTTAAAAGAGTGTCATCTGCCAGGTCGTCAAAATGAGATTATAAAGGAATATGTTGAGGTAGGGGTGTTAGTGCCTACAACCACTTGATGGAATAGTCCTGTCTGCTCAGTACAAAAGTCAGATGGGACATGCAGATTGACAGTGGAAAGACATTTGAATAAAATCACTCCTCTCTTGTATGCTGCTGTTCTAGACACCACTACCTTAATATAAAAGATCCAGAAATATGATGGTATTTGGCACACGGTTGATTTAGCCAATGCTTCCTTTACTATCCAAATAGATTCAAACAATGGAACCAATTTGCTTTCACAGGGTGATTGGGAACTGGAGGCTTGGAAATTACTTTGCTCCCTGCAGTGGTCATGTTTATTAACTTCTTGGTCACCATCATAAATTTAGCTTTCTTGTTCTGGGATTTGGTTTTCTGATGTCTAAATATGTGTTTTTCTTCTGTCTTCTATATAGAGTGTTTTGTATTTTGCGATTGAGAACTACACTGGCATATTCATAGTCATAACCAGTGCTGTGAATATTGCATTAGCAACACACGAGGAAAACTGAGTATAATGCTTCAGGGGGGAAAATGGATATTCAAAGAAATAGAAGATTTTCAAGCATTCTTAATGGAAAGACCAGAACTGAAAAGAAAATTTGACTTTAAATTATAAGAATCAAAAGAAGTATGAAAAGGTAAACAGGAACAAGATATCATAAGGGACTTATTAATGTTGAGCTATTTCATTCCTACATGGAAAAATGATATTTGTAATTCATGATGCTTTTATCTGTGTTAGGATAGTTAGAGGACATATCTTTCTATCTATCTTTCCACTATGTATATTTATCTATATCTTTCTATATTTAGATATATATCTAAACTACGAAATTAAAGGATGAGAGGAATATATTGGGAGGAGGAGAAATGGAGAGATAAAATGGGTTAAATTGTCTCATATAAAACAGACAATAAAAAGGTATCAAAATGGAGGAGTATAGGAGGAGGTGGCAGGGAATGAGTGAATCTTCCTCTCATCTGACTTATCTTAAGGAGGGACTAAAATACACACTCAATTATGTATCTTACCATACAGGAGAGTAAGGGGGAAGGTGATAAGGTGGGGGAGCAGATAGAAGGGAGTGCAGTTTGAGGAAGAGGATAGCCAGAAGTAAACACTTTTGAAATTAGAAAAAATAAGGGGCTGGATAAGATGGAGGGAAATATAGTCTTTCACAACATGAGTACTATGGAAGTGTTTTGCATAACTATATGTGTATAACCTATATTGAATTGCTTGCCTTCTCACTGAGGGTGGGGCATGAGGGAAGAAGGGAGAGAATTTGGAGTTCAAAGTTTCAAAAACAAATATTAAAAATTACTTTTACATGCAACTAGGAAATGAGATATACAGTCCATGGGACACAGAAATCAATGTTGAAAATTGAAAATATGTTAATTCATAAAAATGGAAAAGAATTGTTTTGGTTTGTCATTCCCTTAGTAATTTTCTTAGTCTTTGTAACATAATAAATACTTAATAAATATTTCTTAATTGACTGATTTGTTCTGGAAATATTTAAATATCCAAGGGAAACAAGTCCAGCAAAGGATTTCATATTTGATATGGTAAGACTTCCACTCTAGAAAAATCACTTTGATATGTGAATGGAAAATGGATGGATGTAAGGAGATAAGTGAGGAAGGGATACAAACCAGAAGGCCATTTAAGTTTTCCAATAATTAAGAAGCCAAGACCTGCTCTAAGTAGTAGCATCGTCTGAGGAAAAATGAATAGAAGAGAGATGTTATGAAAGTAAATTAAAATAAGTGGGTAAATGATTGACTATGCTAGGCGAGAGAGTGAGAAGTCAAGGATGACATCTAGTATGTTAGTTTAACCTACAAGAGTCATGGTAGTTCTCCCGGCAGGAAGTTAGGAAGAGGGGAAGGTTTTGATTTTTTGGTGATGGGGATAATACGTTGTTTCCAAATTCTATGTTTAACAAATCTGCAAGTCAGTCGATTCAAGATCCCCAATGGAAGTAGGGATTTGTCAGATTAGAGGTGGAGAGAGAGTTTAATACAGATAAATAAGAAAGCCATGACTATATTTAAAAACCATTTCAGTATGGCAGAACCTGGGAAACTTTACACTGAAGCTTCAAAATGATGAGATATAAGTGTATTCAAACACGTGTGTATATATGCATATTTTAAAATGTTGCTATATTGCAATAATGGTGAATATACCAGTTATGAAATGTAATATGCTATATATACCAAAAACTATTCAGAATTCCATAAAGGAATATTTTCATTTGTTTGCTTTGATTTTTTTATGAGAAGGGAAATATGATAACTTGGCTAATATGTCTTAATTTTTTATACCATTCAGAGTTATTAGAAATTTATTTTATAGCCTGAAGCAGTTTTTTTGTCATTTCTACATGTATTTCCAGTTAGTAGTGTCTTTTATTAATTCATTTGAAAAAGATTATCAGAATCTTGCATAACATTCATTTTTATATTGGCACCTAGCAACTCCTTATTAAGAATTTCTCCTTTCCCCTTATCCAAATATTCACAAGTTCTCATTACATTTTTAATATAAATAGAAATGGAGAGCAATATAGCTGAGCTGTGCTTTAGATATTGAAAATAAATAATATATTCAGGTATTATTTTTTTTTTTTTGCTTTTTGAAAGGTCATTCTTAATCCCTGGTAGTTAATAGAGCACACTATTATATATTGCACAGAAATCCAAGTATGCCTTCTAAAAGTTTGAAAATTGAAGAACCTAATTGAAGAAAACATATTGGGTTTTTTTGAAGAATAAAAATGAGTTAGGCACATTACTTTTGTAATGACTAGATATTGCATCAAAAGAGTGAGGTAAGACAAAATATATACAGTCAAATCTTTATTTTTTTAAGATTTTATTTAGCTAGAGAATTGTGTTGTATTATTCATTGCTTTAACTATCTTTGAATATATCTATAATATACCCATCACATACACACACACACACACACACACACATACATAAACTTTTAAAAAAAATCTGCTTGTTACAAGACTAATTCTAGGATAGAAAAGATAGTGGTACTGCCCTTAAGTAAAAAAAAAAAAATAAAACAAAACTTCTTTCCAATTTGAAATTAGGAATGAAACAATGATTGTGGAACTGGTGTTATTTTTGTTCTTAATTATTCAATTTTATAGAAGATTTTGAGGATTTAGGAATAAATGGAGTCATTTTCATCCACTGAATTAAATTGTGTAGTAAATTCCATAGTTTTCTTCTTTAAAAAACACTTCAGTAGGAATGGAATAAATTTTCATTTTACTTTGCAATACATTTTTTTGTTTATTCATTCAGTTATTACCAATTCTTTGTGACCCTACTGACGACAGTGGTGCAGATGCTTCTGTCCTCCATTATTTCCCAAAGTCTGTCCAAGATGAGATTTCTGTTTTTTAGTATGCTGTTCAGGTTTGACAAAGCTTTCTTTCAAGAAAGAAGAGGGATGTTTTATTTTGTTTTTTTTTTAATTTGAGTTCTGCAGTCACCATGTGTAGTGATCTTTGATAATAAGACAGTTTTTTCTTATTAAAGGAAAGTAGTTTTTTTAAGCATTGCTCAATTCTTAAATTTGAGGAACAAAGTAGTGGAGTAAAGAATAACCCACTGTGCCTCTCCCTTTCTTGTTCCCAAACTTGAACAAAGTAGTGCCCCGAAACAGATCTTGGAATAGAAAGGCAGTGGAAAGACAGGATGGAGCAGTCTTTTGTTCCAGGAGAACTGGAGGATAGGCAAAGAACGTCCATATCACTGGTGTAAAAGGTGAGTGCAGTTCAGAACAAGAGGCATACCAGTAAGCCAGTAAGAGGCTCCACCTTAGCAAACCAGTGGTAGATCCTGAGCCCCAGAATGGTCAGTCAGGCAAACACCAACACCAGGTCCTCCGTGTGCTTTAGTACAGCCAAGGGAACTAGTAGACTCCAGTTCAGAGAACCACCACGGACATTGGCATAGACCCAGGGAGGCAAGTGCCCTCCAGCGGTGTACACAAACACACACACACACACACACACACACACACACACACACACAATACTTGGTCTCAAAACACAAAAGACATTGCCACTAGGACCCCTGCTCAGCACCAGATAAACTGATTAGGAAAAGAAATACAGAGTCAATGGTTTGGAAAAGAAATGTATATGTAATCAAATCTTTAAAGATTTTTTTTTAAGATTGCTCTTTAGACAGGGAATTTTGTTTATTATCCATTGCTTTAACTATCTTTGGATATATCTATGATATAGTCACAACATACACAGATACACACACACGTCAGTCTTTTAATTCAGGAGAGTTGGATGATAGCAAAGAAGGTCCACATCACAGGTGTAAAAGATTATTGAGGTCCAGGACAGGAGACATTGCAGCAAACCAGCAGCAGACTCCACCTGAACAAAGCAGTCAGAGGTCCTGAACCACAGAGTGGTGAATCAGGCAAATACCACACAAGGACCCCCCAAATATTGAATAAAGGAAACAACTCCTTAAAAAGTAAAATTGGCCTAATGAAAAAGGACTTACAAAAACTAACTGAAAAAATGATTTCTTAAAATTAGAATTGGGCAGGTAGAAGGTATTGATTTTACCGCACATCAAGAATCAGTCAAGCAAAATCAAAAGCATAAAAAAGAACAAAATATAAACTACCTCATTAAAAAAGGAAACCAACCTGGAAAATAGGTGCAGGAAAGGTAATTTCAGAGTTGTTGGGCCACCTGAAAGCCACAATTATCAAAAGAGACTGAACAGCATGTTTCAAGAAATTAATAAGAAAAACCACCCAGGTGTCCTAGAACGAGAGGGCAAAGTAGTCATTGAAAGAATCCATCAGTTACTGCCTGAAAGAGATCACAAAATGAAAATACCAAGGAGTAATGTAGACAAATTCCATGGAATGGTAGGGAGAGTAGGATAAAAGGGAGGGCAGATTTAAAGAGGGGGTGCTGAGAAGCAAAATATTGGTGAGGATAGAAAGGGAAAAACGACAAAGAATAGGCTAAAGAGGAGGGGGATAAATAAGATGGAGAGAAAGACACAGTTAGTCATCATAACTCTGATTGTGAATGGGATGAACTCTCCCATAAAATGGAAAATGGATAACAAAATGGATTAAAAAGAAAACTAATCCTACAATATGTTGTTTACAAGAAACAGATACGAAACAGAATACAACATAAAGAGCATAAATGTAAAAGGCTGGAATTGAACTTACTATGCTTCAGCTGAAGGAAAGTTAAAAAAAAAATTATAAAGACAGGCATAGAAATCCTGATCTCAAACAAAGAAAATGCAGATACAGATCTAAATAAAAGAGACAGGAAAATTACATCTTGCTAAAAGGTACCAGTGAAGTAATATCAATACTAAACATATATTCACCAAGTAGTGCGGCATCCAAATTCTTAGAGAAGTTAAGTGAATTACAGGAAGAAATAGATTGAAAATAATCCTAGTGGGGGACCTTAACCTCTCTCTTTCAGAACTAGATAAATACAGTCACAAAATAAACAAGAAAGAAGTTAAGGAGGTGAATAGAATTTTAGAAAACTTAGATATGGTATTCATCTGAAGAAAACAGAATGGGGATGGAAAGGAATATAACTTTCTCTCAGAAGTACGTTGTCACCTACATAAACATTGTCCATGCATAAAGGCATAAAAAACAGCACAATTGAAAGCAGAAAGGTAGAAATATTAAATGAAACGTTTTCACATCGTGATGCAATAAAAATTACATTTAATAAAAGATCATGAAAAAAGAGACTAAATTAATTGTAAAACTAAATAATTCAATCGTAAAGAATTACAGAGTCACACAGTAAATCATAGAAACAATCAATAACTTTTTCAAAGGGAATGAAAATAATGAGACAACATACCAAACTTATGGGGCACAGTCAAAGCAGTTTTTAGGGAAATTTCTTTATCTCTAAATACTGACACAAATAAATTAGAGAAAGAGGAGATGAATGAATAGGGTATGCAATTTAGAAAGCTAGAAACAGAAGACAAATAAAAATCCGGAATTAAATACCAAATTAGAAATTCTGAGAATCAAAAAAGAGATTAAAAAAAGTGAAACTAATACAATACTGGTTTTATGAAAAGAAATAAAAAAGTAAATAAATCTTTGTTTAGTTTGATTTTTAAAAATGAAGAAAATAAAAACAAATTACCAATATCATAACATGAAAAGGGTGTATTGACCACTAATGAAGAGGAAATTAAAACATTAGTAAGGAGATGTTTTGCTTAAATGTTTGCCAATAAATTTGATAATTTAACTGAAATGGTTGAACATTTAGAGAAATATAAATTTTTCAGATCAACAGAAGAGGAAATAAACCATTAAAATAAACTCATTTTAGAGAGAGAAAATGAACAAGCCATGAAAGAAACTCTCTAAGATAAAATCTTCAGGGCCAGGTAGATTTCCAAATATATTCTCTCTAACATTTAGAGAGCAATTAATTGCATTGGTATATAATTTTATTTGGAAAAACAGGAAGAGAAGGGGAACTTCCAAATTACTGATACCTAAACAGGAAAGAGCCAAAATAGAAAAAAGAGGAAAAAAAATAAATAAAAGACTATTTTCTCTAATGAATACAGATGCAAAAATTTTAAATAAAATATTAGTCTACATTAAAGCAATTTACGTCAAGAATAACACACTATGACCAGGTAGGATTTGTACCAGGAATGCAGGAATAGTTCAATATTAAGAAAACTATCAGAGCAATTGACCACATCAATAGCAAAATTAACAGAAATTGTATGATTGTTTCAATAGATATGGAAAAAGCTTTTCTGAAAATCCCCATTGAAAACACTAGAGAGCGTAAGAATAACTAGAGTATTCCTTAAAGTGATAAGTAACATCTATGCAAGCCATCAGTAAGGCTTATATGTAATGAAGCTAAGATGGAATGAGAACAAGTGCAAGAGAAGAGGATCTAGCTATACCAGATCTAAAACTGTTCTATTTTAATTTTTTTAAAATTATTTTTTTAAAATGGTTGTATAGAGCAGTAATCATTAATATAGTTGTAGATTAACGAGATAGGTTAGGTTCACAGGAAAGAGTAGTCAATTACTACAGTAATCTACTGTTTGATAAATCCAAAGCTGCCAACTTCTGGGATAAGAAGTCAATATTTGACACAAACTGCTGGGAAAACTTGGAAACATTTCGGCAGAAATTAGGCACAGGTCATGATCTTACACTGCATACCATAATAAGGTCAAAATGAATATATAATTTAGATTTAAAGAGTGATACCATAAACAAATTAGGAGAAAAAGAAATCGTTTACCTGTCAAATCTATGGAGGAAGAAATAATTTATGATCAGACAAGAAATAGAGAACATTATGAAATGAAAAATGGAAAAATTTTGATTATGTTAAATGGATTTTTTTTCAGCAAACCAATAAAAGATTTGAAGGGAATTAAAAAGCTGGAAACAAAAATTGTATGTCTAGTGTCTCTAAAAAATATTCATTTCTTAAAGTCATTCTCCAAATGATATCCAGACAAAGGATACGAACATGTAGTTTTCAGATGAAGAAAATAAAGCTATAGTCATACGAAAAAATATGCTCCAGATTGCTATTGATTAGGAAAATTAAAAGTAGAAGAAGATACCACCTCACACCTGTCAGATTGGCTAATGTGGCAGAAAAGAAAAATGATATATGTTGGGGAAGATATGGGAAATTGTTACACTAATGCACTGCTCATGGAATTGTGAAGTGATGAAAGGATTGTGAGAAAGCAATTTGGAAGTTTGTCCAAAGGACAATATAACTGTGCATACCCATTTATTGAACAATTCTACTATTATGTCTGTAAATGAAAGAGATTATAAAAATGTAAAAGCTCCCACAATTACAAAACTATTTGTAGCAGCTCTTTTATCGGCGGAAAAGAATTGGAAACTGTGGAAATGCTTATTAAATTGGGGAATGGTTGAAAAAGCTGAGGTATATGAATGCAATGGAATATTGTTTTGCTATAACAAATGAGGAGCAAGATTACTTCAGAAAAAAATGGAAAGACATATATGATTTGATACTGAGTGATGTGAGTGGAACTGGAAGAAAATTGTACACAGTAACAGCAACATTGTCTAATAATCAACTTTCATATGCTTGGCTCTTCTCAACAAAACAATGATCGAAGACCGTTCCAAAAGGCTCATGATGGAAAGTGCCATGCACATTCAGAGAAAGAACTATGAAGTTTCAATGCAGATTGAGGCATATTATTATCTCCTTTATATTTTTTCTTTGTGGTTTTTTCCCTTTTGTTCTGATTCTTCTCTCACTCCATGACTAATGTAGAAATTTCTATAATATGATCATACATGTATGTCATATATCAGATGGCCCTTTTGTGGAAGGGAAAGGCACAGGGAGGAGGAAAAAATTTAGAATTCAAAATCTTATAAAAGTGGATGTGAAAACTATAAATAAATTCTTGCATTTTCAGAAAACATATTCAGGTGCCTGTTTAGCATAAACATGATTCCAGCACATATAACTAGTAACGTTGGACCTGTTCAGGGGAAATAAGTTTGAATCCTGCATCAGATACTTGTTATTTATAAATGATAGGTAAGTTAATTAACTTAGGAAAATCTCAGTTTTATCCATTTGTAAAATGGAAAAAAAAGTATAGTACTCATACTACTTATTTCATCAGGTTGTCATAAAGAAAAAGTTTTGTAAACTTTAAAGGACAATATAAATGAATTCTTTCTTTTTTCTGAATATTACCTTTTTATCATTATATTAGCATTAAAACATACATTTTTTTTTAAAGAATATATGAAAGAGGGGGAAGGAGTCAAGATGGTGGAGTAGAAAGAAACACACATGCTAGCTCCGAAACCACAGCCTATAAAATATCTGTAAAGAAGAACTCCTAACAAATTCTGGATTGGTGGAAGCCACAGAACAATGGAATGAAGGAGATTTCTGTTCTAGAAAGACCTGAAAAATCCTCTCCAAAGGTCCAATATGCAGGGGACCAGAGTAGAGCACAACCCTGCCTGGGCCGCGCAGCACTGAGAGGAGCAGATCTGAGCAGGCTTCAAGGACAGAATCTCCAGTGACCACGAAGATCTCTCAACCCACAGGCGCACAGGTCAGTGAGAGAGAGTGTTTGGTGGGCTGAGAGGGGAGCAGGGTGTCTCCATAAATCAGGCCTCCTCAGAAGGAAGCAGCAGATGCAGAGGGCAGCCAAAGGCTCCAGGAGCAGGTAGGACCTCGGGTCCAATACTGAAGGGCTCCACATAAATCCCCTGAGGGAACTGAGACTGGGAGGTGTCCCTGCCCCAACCTGAGCACCAGAACTTAAGCTCATATGGAATACCAG
>JAQQSK010006988.1:0-14171 GCA_028658325.1 Potorous gilbertii
GTAAAGTACTTCCAGCATGGTGCTTGGAACGTAGGTGCGTCATCAGAATTTATTCTCTCCCACCCCTCATTTTACAAATGAAATGATTTGTTTTGGGCTGCACAGGTAGGAAAATGACACTCATTATTTTAACCTAAGTCTTTTGATTCACGTGAACTGCACTTTCTGCTATATTATAAGATTCTCTGACCCTGTTTCCTTATCTATAAAATGGGGAGAATAACATACATGTGCCCTGCCATCCCTGCCAACCCCTACAGCTTATTGTGAGGTTTAAACATTATTAGCCCCCCGTATAGTAAATATTCAACTTGGGCAAGTCAGTTTAACCTCTTTGAACCTCAGTTTCACTGTAAAAAAAAAAGAATGAGATAGTAAACATGTAAAGTATAATAGAAATTATGATATAAATATGTACTATTACATTGAAATATGAAATAGGATATAAATATGAAATCATAGCAATTCTTTTCGTTGCATATAGTACCTGCTTGATGTGGTTGATGCATGAGGAGCAAATGAGATAACATCAGTTACTGCTTTTATTTTTATTGGGGGAAAATAATAAGCTTCACTCCTGTACCTGCCAGGTGCCGAGCCCTGGGCTGTGCACTTAATAAATATTGTCTCATTTGATCGAGCAACAATTCTGGGAGGTAGGTGCTATAATTCCCCCCATTTTACTGACGAGAAAACTGAGGTAGACAGAGGTTAAGTGATTTGCCCAGGGTCACACAATGAGTAACTGTCTGAGATTTGAATGCAGGTCTTTCTCACTCCAGGCCCAGCACTCTATTCAGTGTAACATCCAACTGACTCTGGATATTGGTAGAAAGTCTTTAGGTGCCAGATGGCCTACATAGCCTTTGAAGACCCTTCCAGCTTGGAAATTCTATGATCTGATCTGTCTCTTGCATTCTAATCAATAAATATTGATTATTGAAAAAGCACATTCATTTTCTTATCCTAGCTTGTATCAGGAATTTAGAACTGAATTTGTGGTCTATTACTATATAAATAGTTATTTTATTTTTTATGGATGCAGAGGTACTGTACAACCATTTACTTTATTTTTGACTTGAAAGGTCAGTCACAAAGACTTAGGATCTTAGATTGAGGACTTGGAGGGCTTTGAGAGGTTATCTAGTACAGCCCCTAGCTTTTATAGATGAGTAATGTCTGGCTCCTAGAAGGGAGGTCATTTGTCAAGGTCCCGTTGTTGATGGGTGATAGAGTAGGGAATCAAACTCATGTTCTCTGACTCCCAGTTCAGGCCTTGTTGCTTCTCTCCCAAGTGTTATGGAGTGTGAGTGGTAGGTACAATTCCAGGCCCTTTACCCATCTGGAGTTTCCGACCATTCATGCCAGTACCAGGATAGGAGAACATGTAGCTAGGAATCAGAATCAGTACTCATTAGGTATAAAGTAAAGAGGGAAAGGGGAGCCTTTCTTTCTGAATCACGGGGACTCTTGGATAAAAGAAATGTCATTTTCCTGGAGATGAACTTGTGGCTTCAGAAGTTGTGACATCATTTGAATGCTTGCTATCCCTACAAGACATCTTCCTTTATGGCACTGTTAAATGTTACTGTGTGTATGTGTGTGTATGGCACTGTCCTTTGGCATGAATGAGTTGACTTATTGTCTGTCTTTGAACTGGATTCTCTTGATTTTTGTATGTTCCATAGGGATTTGGGGAATAGTTTCATAGCTTGAATATTTGAAAAATGAAGTTAAATTCTTTGTGAATTTGAAGTGTTAGCTGCTTTCAGTTGGGATTATATACGCACACACACACAGACACACACATGTATATGTCTGTATGTATATACATATATATTTGAGAGAATGATTTGGATCATTCTATTAAAGAGAATGTAAACGTCATTTGTCTTTGGACTAAAGTGCCATCCATGCAATGTGATGTCTAAATTTGGAAACTCCACATTTTTGCCAATCTTTTGGCTTAATTTAGTTTCTTGGAAAACAAATGTGAAAGTCTAAAATTATTTGTAACAACTTGCCCAATGTTGTTGCTAATGCTTTTTAAGTGTGCCCCTGATCGAGGACCAACAGTGCAGCAAGGAATGCTGTGGCCAGTCAGGCCAGCTGTGGTACTGCCACAGAAGAACCACACTCTCGACCACATTGGAGAAGGTCAGAAGAGAAGGACCCAGCAGGGTTTCGGAGTGATCCTCATCCCCACCAGCTCCTTACTATCTAGGGAAGTGGTACATCTTTGAGGAAGGATTAGAAGGGGGAGCTTTATGGAGTGGGGGATCGTTTCAGGTTTTCAATGTTCCTGAACTCTGCAAAAGGGCTAGTAGTTGGAAATTGGAGTAGCGACTGGAACAAAGTAGGAGGAAGAAACAGAAAATGATCCTCTGGAAGGGAAGGAGGCATCCTAATCCTGTGACCTCTTATGTGACAGGGCCCAGGCCCAGGGAGCTAAGAGAGGAAACTGCATGATCATTTTGGATCTTTAACAATGTTTTTTTTTTCTTTTTTTTTTTTTTGAGAAGGGAGGTCATGAGCTGTGATTTTGTTGATTTTGACTCGTGTGGGGAAACTCCTTCCCCAGATGCAGAACAGTAATTCCTTTGTAACTTACACTATTTCAGGCATTGAGGGGTTCATGGATTATCTGTAGGATAAGTGGTATGTATCAGGAGTAGAACTTGAACCCAGGTCTTCTTGGTTCTGGGGTTAGCTTGTTTTTCACTGTGACATGCTGCCCCTCTTTCATGTTACCAATGAATATGTCAAAAAAGCTATTACCAAAGCATTGTACAATTGAAAAAGGTGCTGGGCTGATCAAGTAGCAAAAACCCTTGTTCTATGGGCAACTAGATGGTGCAGTGAATAGAGCGCTGACCCTGGAGGCAGGAGGGCCTGAGTACAAGTCTGGGTCCCTCAGACATATACTAGCTGTGTGGTCCTGGGCAAGTCACTTCAACCTGTTTACCTCCATTTCCTCATCTAGAAAATGAGCTAGAGAAGTAAAAATGGCAAACCTCTCCAGGATCTTTGCCAAGAAAACTCCAAATGGAGTCACAAAGAGTGAGACATGAATGAAATGACTCAACAACCCACCTTCTTGGTTGATATCAATGAAATGACAAGAAATGTTTAGATACATTGGGTAGACCTATTGTGTAGTGTTTATGGTCAAACACTAACAAAATTTGGACGAGATGAGAATGTGTGGACGTGCTGCTATCTGTGCTTTTGGAGAGAGCATTATATAGCTGAAGTCACAGATCCATGTCCCTACTAATGAACTCCCTCACATAGGGACTCGATTTGATTCTGTCACCAGTCGTGTTATTGTAGAGTGCTGGAGTATGTTTAAGGCCAGGATCTACACTTTAGATATTCAGAGCCATAGGCAACTGTTCAAACAGTTTAAACAGAGAAGGAATGCTGATAATTGATTTTCTTAGCTATGTTATTTTGAACTGAAGTGTGAATGATTCAAGTACCTCAGTGTGAAGAGGAAAAGAACGGAAGGTCATTTGCTTGCCTAATGGTGGCCCATTCATGCAATCAAGATCAAACTGCATGTGTAGATTGTGGTTTCTGTGTGCCATGGTACTCTGTTGGGCAGATGTGTTACACGCCATTTATTCCCCTCTGCTCACTCAGAAGTCGGGACAGACTGGCCTTTTCTGTCCCTTCCCTTGAGAGACATTGAGGTCTAGCTGAGCAGATAGAGGACCTCCCTCAGGTTTAGGAAGACCTGGGTCTAACCTGCTTCTAATATGCCCCTGTGTGACCCTGGCAACTTACTGATTTCAGTGCCCCAGGCAATGCTATAGGACTACACCAGGGTTATGTAATAGATTGAGTTCTGGACTTCAGAAGATAGAGCTAGGGACTGACTCTAATTTCTTTGGCATAGAGAAAGATGAGGATTCAAGTCTCCCTTCAGAAACTAGCTGTGTGACCCGGGGAAAGTTTCTTAACCTCTCTGGGCCTAGTTTCTTCCTCTGTAAATGAGGGGGTTTGACTAGAGGACCATCCATCTCAGCTCAATATCCGTGATCCTGTGTACCTTCATCTCTATGCCTTTGCATGTCTCACCTCCATGACCTTCAAAACCTTTTCATTCAAAGCATTTGAAAAATAGTGTGATACTTTCACTGATACAATGTGGACGCTTTTACAATATTATCTTTACATACATTGTGAAAATTAATTCTAATCTGAGAATCAGATCTTTTATAGCCAAACAGTAGAGTCAAGACATCTGGGTATTTGAGGTCACAGAATCTGATGGGAGCTCCAAGGCCATCTGCTCTAAGCTGCACTTGAATAGGACATTCCAACCACTAGATCATTCTGGTGCAGTAGCTATAGGACAGGATAACCTTTTACATGCTCCAAAGATCGCTAAAATAGACACTTTAGTAGTTAGATCCTGGCATACTTACCTGGAATTTTGAGATATTAAAGCAATATAATTAAAAAAATATTATCAAATGAAATTTGGTGACTACTTATCTTCTTGAGCCCTCTACTCCATTCAGAAAGGTGTTCCCCCTGTCCAATCCTTGTTATGCTAATGCACTCCAACCCCCCAGCTTTTGCTTAGTCTGCTGTACTTCCAGGGCCCTGCCTTCTCCTCTGCCTATGAAATGCTAGTCATCCTTCAAGAATCCTGAATTGGGAATCAGACCACTTGAATTGGAGTTTGGTTTCTTCTACTTAGCAGGCACATGACTTCTGAAACTCAGTTTCAAAAAAATAAAACAAAAAACAAACAAAAAAAAACCAGTGGATACTAATCTGTGCATAAAGATTCCTGGAAGCTACATGTTGATTTAGTTTTAAAATGTAATATTATCTATGTTTTATTGTATGTTTATTTGTTTTATGAAATATTTCCCAATTACATTGGAATCTGGTTCAGGCCAAACTAATTGTGGGTCCCACCCACCCAGCCCCATGTCTGACACCTCTGATGTTGTATTACCTCTGTTAGTGGTGACCAAAATGTGGTCCAAACCTGCCTCAATTCTCATCCCACCAATTACCCTACTCTACACTGAAGTGGCTTTTCCTTTCCCTGGCCTCATTGCAGTTTTGACTCATCCAATTCATTTGGCCATTAATCTTGTATTGCTTTATGACATCTCTTCAATTGTCTTGGAATGTTATTTAAATATTTTCTCATTGTTTCACTCCTTGCGTATTTGTGTTGTCTCCCCAAACCTAAGGACATTTATCAGTATCAGTTTTTCTCTTACTTTCTGTAGCACCTAGAACAACCCTTCCAGTGTTGGCACAGTGACTTAGAAATCTTAGATCTTAGTTTTGGGGGCTAATCTGATGACATGAGCTTAAACCATGTATTTAAATATATTCAATGGAGGAAAATGTTAATCTGGTGTTTGCTTATTGAAGATTTCTCTTGGATAGATAGGCAGCATCAAAACTTCTTGGACATTGTGTAATGGAAGAAAGCACCTGCAGATTTTTCACCCAGTAGGTAGGCAACACATTTTCTTTCTTTTTGTGCATATTTGTGGTTCTCCCAGTTCTCTGGTACAGGATCCTATCATATCCTAAAAGCCAAGTGATAGCATGTTATGCTGGACTTAGAGTCAGGGAGACCTGAGTTCTAGTTCTGCCTCTGATGCTTACTATCTGTGAGAGATTGCGAAAGTCACTTACTGTCTCTGAGACTCAGTTTTCTTATCTGTAAAATGGGCATGAGAGTATCTTCCTCTTGTGATTGTTGTAAAATTCTCATGAGATGTTTAACATTTTAAGGTTTGCCAAGGACTTTATAAATGTTCTCTCATTTGATCCTCACCACAACCCTGGGAGGTAGCTGCTATTAATATCCTAATTTTACAAATGAGGAAATAGAGGCAAACAGCAGTTAAATGACTTGCTCAGGGTCACGCAGTTAAGTGTCTCAGGCCACATTTGAACTTGGGTCTTCAGGCTCTCTATCCAGTGTGTCACCTTTAAAGTGTGTCACTTTAATGGTGTCTCTAATGCACTATTAAAGTGCTCTCCAGATGTCAACTGTGATGCCACTTATGAGAAGCGATCACTCCCCTGGAGGTGAACATGGATATGTCTCCAGGACTGCTGGATGTTCAGAATTCAAACTCTCAGCCCTGGGGAATTTCTGCCATCAGAACTGGACTTAACTGGCTGTCTGTAAGTGACTCAGCATGCACCTGGCTTTCTAGGAAATCCATGTGCGGTGACTTTCGAGGCTGAAATGGCAGCTGGTGGGCCATTTATTATGAGTTGTATTTTGGTGGAAAATTCAGCCTTGTGTGTCATTTCGACTTTGTGACACATGTACCCTCCCAGGGTCTAATGACTTGTCTGCAGATGGGCTGTTATTTATTACAGTCATGTAGAATAAAATTGATTGTCTTCTAAAATTAATTTTTCATTTGCCTCCAGCCCTGCATTAATAGAGAACACACAGTTGCCTGTTTGCAGAAGTACTGTTTAATCACATTAATATCTCAGCCCCCAGGCCGAAGAAGATAATTGTGCAAAGGAACAGCAAAATCGGTATCTTTAACTTCTTTTTGTGATTAAATTATGCAAATAACTTCTCTCCTGCCCTTCTAAGCACTAATCATTTAATTAGGAATGATGTGTTAAAGGGGCGGTTTGGAACGAGGAGAAGGGAACAAGAGGGAGCAGAGAAGGTCCTGGATGACGAGCACACGTGTGTGCTTGGCAGGAGGCCCGGTGGAGGCTCGCCTTCCTGCACCCCAGGACCGCTAGCTGGGGTGAGGACCACGGGCGCCACACTCACCCCAGGCCCCATTTTGGGAGATTAACTTTCACTTTTTAGCAAAATGAGTGGGAGGCTTCCTGTTGCTCATTCCTGAATGCATACAGAAACGTTTTGATTCGTCTCACTAAATGAAGCATTTGTTTTCCTCCTATGAAAGACTTTTTACTCTTTCTTTCCTTTTTTTTTTTTCGAATTTGTGCTGATCATTCAACCACAAATGCACAGGGCTTAGTTTAAGCCTTAATAAGAGCTTACATTTCACTAAGCTTCAAGATTTGTAAAGTGTTTTTCCCAAGCGGAGAAGAAGGTAGGAGGATTACCTCCATAGGTTCAGATTTGTGAAGTGACTAAGGGATCATATGGTGAGTATGTGTCCAGGTCAGAATTCAAACCCAGGTCTTTGGACTCAGAGATCTCTGCTTTCCTCTTTGCTGGGCTGCCTCCCTTGGATTTTCAGACCTTTAGTGTGTAGAAAGGTCACCTCTCCCCCACCCCACCCCACCCAACCACTGGAGAACTGTAGGTTTAAAGCCCCAAAGCCAAACACATGTTGGCAACTTTGTTTTTTTATTATTGCTTTTACTTATTTAGCATTTGTAACTGTTTAAGTCTGTGGAGACTTAGTTGGATTCTGTGTGAAGTCAGAGAAAGGTTGGGCAAGAAGTGACCTGAGATCATTGAATAATTCAAGTTCTGGGAGGGCTATGAGAGAACTGACTTTCTCATTTGTTAGTATCAGAAGGCTAAACTGGAAGCCAGCCAATCAATAATCATTTATTAAGCACCTACTGTGTACCAGGCACTGTGCTAAATGCTAGGATACAAAAAGATGCAAAAGACAGTGTTTGCTCTCAAGGAGCTTCCAATCTAAGGAAGCCAAGGACCCAGACACTTTAAATAGCATAGGTAGCACTAGAGCTTAATACATCAGATCCTTACCTTAGTCTAGTCTCTCTAGGAATATGAGGCCTCCTCCAGAAACACTCGAAAAAAGCTCCCTTATTCTTAAGTTAACAACTGAGTCAAAAAAAGCACCTAGATGTTATCTTAATGAGAACAAACCAAAGGGAGTGTTAGGACCAGGCCAAAATGAATTGTTTGTTTTGAATACGTTGGAACCTCTTGAAATTCTGCCTTGACTATTTTGATTCTGAGTGTAGGCTATAATAGGACTCTGAGCTTATCCTAGGATTATAGATTTAGAGCTGAAAGGAACATTAGAGGCCATTGAGTTTGTTGCTTTCACACTTATTTGACAAAGCCAAAGCTTTTGGGTCCTTTTTTACTCCAATATGTCTGCATGTCCCTTCCAGATTCATCCAATCTTAGACTTGCTGCTGTGGGGAGACTTGAGGATATTCCCTTTACTATGTGTGAAACAAGTCTGTTTGTTGTGTTTGTCCTTTGTTTTCAAAGAGGACCATGACATCAGGCAAATGACATGACTTGCAGTTGACTATGTTTTGAGTGAGGGAGGGCTGTGCAGGTCACCAGCCTCGCTTTCTCCTCCTGAGCCATCTGGATCCAATGACCAGATATTCATCAAGAGGACTGGAGATGACCCAGGATGCAGTGGGATACTCTGGCCCTTTTAGGCTAAGGTCTTTTCAGTTACTCACAAAGTGAGGTAGTGCCCATTCAGGGAGTAGGCCTCTCCTCTCAAAGAAGTGAGTTAAGTGTTGGCTCCTTTGATTAAGAAGAAAACAAAACAAAATATCAAACTGGGAGGAAAAGACCCTTCGAAGGGGGCTGCTGTTCCAAAAAGAAACAATTACCATTGACATTCATTCTAAATTCACTTAAAGACAGGAGGGCCCAAAATACAACCATTAAGCAGAGCTTGGCCAGGGACCCATTGTGGTCAATTGTATGAACTTCTGAGAGAACTGGTGTGGGGAGGGAAGGAAGGAATAAATCTAGGCAATAAACAAATCTGTTTATGTTTGATTTGAAAAAAAAATGATGCACAATTAAGTTACCAAAATGGGCTTTGAAGTGGTCGGAACCAGGTGAAAATCCTGCTCTGTCCTGAACTTGTTGAATTTTTGAGGGACAGGCATTGAGTACAGGTATTATTACTGTTAAAAACCTTAGCTCACTGGAGAAAAACTGTTAGGATTCTTCCCCCCAACTTCAATCTTCTGTCTGAATGGCAGCGACTCCAAAATAGGACTTCCAGGTCACTCTTCCTTTTGGGTAGCACCTGCTTAATCTCGTCACAGTCCGTTGGACACAGACATTGTGATTTCTTTTCCTGATGGATAGGCTTTCGAAGTGCACTTTATTTTTAAAACAACTCTTTGGCTTTAACCATATAGACTTGAGAAAGTTGGGTTGGGGGCCTTTGTATGGTTGTCTTGTTTGAGGTTGTTCTAGATTGTTCTATGATGCTGCTGATGGCCTGCCTTGCAGTGTGTCTGAAGAGGTGGAATCAGTGTTCTCTTGGTCTTATATGATCTGAATAAGAATAGTTTGAAAATTGGGAAATAACAGATGACTATTTCAACAACTTTTGGCCTTTAAGGAGATTCCATAACTCACCATTTTTAAAAGTGGCTTAGAGGAATGAGTAATTGACTTAATACATTTTAGGAAATTGAAGAAGGAGTTGGGACTTTTAGTTCATCATTGGGGGATTCTTTTTCTAGCGTTTTAGGCAAAGAACCTATTGACCACTCTGCTACTTGCCCCCTAATCTTCTGTCTTCTGTATATTAGACTAATCTCTGATTTTTTTTTAAAGTTGGAGTGACTCTGGGAAACTTTTGAATTACTTCTGGAATGTGCTCCTTGGAGGATCAAAAAGCCCCAACCCCAAAAGCAATGGGAGCGAGGTGAATTAATCTGCTCTAGCCTTCCTCTTTCTCCTCTCTCCTTTAGTCTCCTTTATTATTTCCCAACCTACCCAGCATTGTCTCTCAGGCAGCAATATTGATGACCCTGAGAAACTGGAGAGGTTTCAGTGGAGGGGAACTTGGGTGAGGAAAGGCCTTGCATCTTTGCCATATGAGAAAGAAAGAATGAAGGATACTCAGCTTGGAGAAGACTAAGGGGAAGCAAAGGGAAGTTTTCTTTAAGTAGGAGCATACAGAGCTCTCTCATTGCACTCTCCTCATTTAATAGATAAGGAAAAGGAAGCCTGCAGTGACGGAGGGATTTGCTCATGATCATACATACATACATGCATACATACATATATAAATGTATATATCTATATAATATAATATATAATATAATTTATATTATATATATATATGTATGTATATAGAGGAAAGGGTAGAACTGGAATTTGAACCCTGTCCTGAATCCAAATCCAGTTCTCCTCCTGCAGTTGTCATGAGGCCTCTGAAGGTACAACCAGACTTGAGGGGTGAAATGGTAAAGTGGAATGGGCTGCTACCTGAGGAAGAGTGGACTCCCTTTCCTTAGAGGGGCTGAATGACTTCCTAGCCCTTCTTCCCTAGGGTTAGCTTCAGTGGCCCTTGGGGCTCTTTTTGCCAATGAGACAGTAATTCCGCTTTTTGCTTTCCCAGTTCCTTGGTCCTGTTGTGGCAGCAGAGGTGAATGTTAATAAGGTGGCACGTGCTCTAACCCCAGGCTTTCATTTTCAGGTAGTAATTTCAAGAGGCTGAAGTTGAGGAGCACATGCTTGTAAGTTTGCTGTGACAGGATATATTGAACCTGCTGGAATAGGTACTTCACTTGGCCCATCCTGCTGTCCTGGGCGGGGTGGTGGTACAGACTCGAGCAAAAGTACCACATCTTTCCCTTGTCTCCATGGAGCACCTGAAGCACATTTGTTAGTTTCTCTGGCCCAGTGTTCTTGTGTGAAGTTGGATACATTACAAACTTCTAAAAATTTAATTAATAAAAATTCACCCATTATTTACAGGCTTCTAGGTGTTGGATGAAAACCTAAATATGGCCATTAAATTAAGTCCAGCAATTTTCTATTTAAAAGAACAACACAAAGATGAAAACAAAAAAGCCCCTCCAAACCAAAGGACAGTCTGCAGCCTGTATTGCAGGGCCTTTATTGCATTATTTTCCATGTCCTGGATCCCTTGACAGGCTGGTGAAACCTTATCAGAATTGTTTTCAGATGCATGAGATATGTAGGGTTACAAAGGAAACCAATTATTTTGAAATATAGTTATCAAATTACTTTAAAAAAACAAACCAAAAAATAAGTTTTTGGTCTCCTGGTTAAGAACTGCTTTATTGGATTAGCACTACTAACAGAAGGCTTCTCAGAGTCTCTTTCTTCATCCTGTAGCTTGTTGGGTTTCAAAAAGGAGGTGATAGACCTTATCCTGGTGCTTTGTAAGGTCTCTGTGAAGTGAGCGCTTGGACCCAGAAGGGCTATGGGAAACTGAAGTCTCTTCTCCTGGGATATGGCTTGGACCCTCACACTGGTGGATTTGGGGGAAAGACTTCTTCTAAAGGGTAGGTGTGGTTGGCTTTAAATCTGAAAGGCGAGGAGGAGAAAAGAGGCCTGGGATGAGAAATCTATAGCTTAAAATGTCCAAGGGATAGAGGGAAGGCTAGAATAGGGGATGGACCTAGAGGGAAGGAGAAGGAACGTCACAGTTTGGACCATTGGTTTTCCTGCATAAATGACTGGCACAACCCTATAACTTGGCTCACAGGTAAGTACTGACCTGTTGTATTCCCAGTTAATGAGGGCTTTAGTAGTAAAGGCTATTATTTGATTGATTAGGCAGCTTGCTTAGTCCCATGGGAAATTGACTTGTCCATCTTGTGGTGGCCACTGAAGGTTCAGCTCCAGTCTGACCCCTGTCTGCTGAAGGTCCCCAATGTGGTTCTTCATAGCCCGTACCTCCTCTGCACCCAATATTGACGGTCAGGCATGGGGAGCAAGAGCCAGGGAAGATGGACCAACTGCCACATGGACATGTTTCCTGAACTCTCCATCCCCAGCTGCAGCATCTCCTTGCAGGTAAGGAGCTAGCTGTTAGTATAGAAACAGCTAACATTTCCTAAGCACCTACTTTGTGTGAAGGGTTGTGCTTCCCAGGCAACATCCTCAACCATTCCCACCCAAGATATTTATAATCAAACAAGAAAAAAAAGAGTTATTGGTTTCCTGTGCTGAGGCTTGGTCTTGGTCCTGATATGTGAATGTCAGTTATTAATTGGTTGCAAACATTGGTGAACCTCAAGAATTTTCTGTAAAGCTCTTTATTTCTTCTAGCAGTTTGATGTCTGTAGAATTGTTTTGCAATTATGATCCTAATTCATATAAAAAAGTACATGTTGTTCTGTATCAATTCAGGTAAGTATTCCCACATTTCTTGGAATTTAACTAATGTTATTTATAACCCTTTGCTCACAACAACCATGAAAGATAGTATGTTCTTATTTTTGTTTCACACATAAAGAAATGTGTTCTCAGAGAAAGGTGACATGACTGGGCCAGGGTCACATACCTTAAGTGTTAGAATTGAGATTTGAATCCAGCTCTCACCACAAGACTGTCTCCTGACACAAAGTGAGATCTGTCCTTGTTATGGAAAGCAAAGATGCCAACAAGGGAGGTTACTGAGGTACTACATTACTTTGAATGAACTAGAACTACTACTTTGTTTACATGATCTCATCTGGCTTTTGAAGAAAGATCTTGAGTGTAGTAGGCCATCTACCCTGCTATTTATATCACTGGAAATTCAAGTCTAATTATAGGCAGTAGGTAGAAAGATAATTTGAGGTGGAATGAGGACTCAGGTTTCACTTCCCCTCATAAACCATGTCAGTGGCATTTGGGCAGTTGCTTGTTCAGCCTCTATCATATCAATGGGTCCAAATAATGGGAAAGTGAATATCACACATAGGTGTGTTTAAAATGATGATAATGTTGGTGGATGCATAATAGGCACAAAATGCAGTTATAGGAGTATTGTGTCTAGTACTTTAGGGGCTGAGAGACAATAGAAAATGATTATGTATGTGATTAAATGAAAAGTAAGGGGCCTACACTGCCTTTTTAGGATCCCTGTAAATGAGTGGGGAAAAAAGTAAGTTACCGAAGCACCTTCTGGATTAATGGAAAGGGGATTCAAAGGAGGAAGCATTTGCTTTTGTGCTCTTAAATTTTAAGTACCCTAAGGACTTGATAATTGTTGGACTTTCTTATTGACCTTTAGGTCTTTTGATAGGTCTTTTGAATCTTTAGCACTAACATCGCTCCCTGTCTTCAAGTTGCCTAATATGAATCTTCAGCCCTTAACATATCACTCTTATTTCCCAGCTACCACTTTAAAAACAGCTCAAAATGTCCCCACCACCACATGATCTCTGATTGCCATTGATCCTCAGTTGGCCTGGTTGCCTAGGTTGTCACTATTTTTTTTTTAGTAATTGTCATTTTTCTTGGCATTTTTCCCCATATGCAAACCATTGCTAAGTCTTTCTGTGATTTCTTGCTGGATCTCTGCCTTTATTTCCCCAGCCACTGCCTATTCCATACCCTTATTCTCACTTAACTCTTATGCTATAGTCTTCCAACTGACCTCCTTGCTTCTAGTCTCCTCCTTTATAGTATATTTTATATTGTTGGAAAATTCTCTTTAAATATTTTCATAATGCCATTTCCTTGCTCTACTACCTTTTGTTGATTTTATCCTGTCTAAACCATTGAATATGACCTATGTCCTCTACCATCTGCTTATTCCTCTGCTCCATCCTTCTTCCCAGTCTCCTTTCTCATCACTCCCTTCTTGACAAGAGCTCTAGCTTTGGAATGAAGACTTGCTTGAGTTGGAATCTTAGTTCTGCTGCTGACTACCTCAGACTCTGGACAGCTCCCTAACCTGGCAATCCCTTCATTGTTTCCTCTGCAAGAGAAATAGGGGTGTATACCTAATGACCTCTATGGCCCTTTCCAGCTCTAAATCACATAAACTCCTGATAATGAACCTTCGATCCAGAAAAGTTCTCTTGTTTGCTTTACTCTACCCAAGGGCTGCACGTTGTGGAGTTCTATCCTTGAATTTTCCCTTCTCATGCCACTTTCATTACCACATGTCCCTTACCCTTTTTAGTGTAAAAGGTTTTCAAGATGCCTTCCTTGATAATTCACCCACAAGGCTTGCTCCTTTACACTTCCTTTAATGCCCCATGATCACAGGCATTTTGTCCTTTTACTTCCTAAGAGTGTTTAGAATAGTGCTTTAGGAGGAAGTACATTGAGAGAGAAGGGCCTGGATTCCCTCTCAGAACCTCAGTTTTTAAGTCTGTGAAATCAGGGCATTGGCCCTTCTGCTCTCTCGTTCCCAGTCTTCATGCTCTTTTATTTAGCTGATTTTGATCTAGGTCAAATTCACTTCCAATGATCCAGTTATGTGAAGCACAGTCCGTATGCTCTGTGTACTGATCTA